>JAHQZX020005616.1:0-18940 GCA_019804575.2 Pseudotulostoma volvatum
AGCAACTCAGTGGTAGGACAGCCGTGTAGCTAAAGTCCAATCTAATACCTTACTGAGAGAGTCTTATCTTCATTTTACGATTCAGGGACCTGTCCGCTGACACATTTGTCCGTATATGCTCCGCGATTCCAGATAATAAAAGTCGAGTTATATCGGTGTTGGTTTCAAACGGCTGGAATGCGAGATCCGAAGCAGCCATCCGTTGCATCTCCGCCCAGATATGATGAGATATAAGTGATAATCCAGTTTCTGAAACATTCTTTTTATTAAACATAAGCTACACAACCCCCTCCTGCTTCATGGCTTCATGAAGAGACCTTCGACGAAAGCCCAATGAGCGGCCATACATGGGGTCTGATGGAGCATTGGCCACACAGCACAGCAAACTTTTTATTGCCCACCTATGTTTCTATTGAAGTTCCTGGAGCACCATATCCACTCTTTCAAAGTCACTCCTCCGTCTTATATAGCCAGCTGGGGGCGTTGGATGCTGCATTGAGCGCTACGGAACTCGGCCATTCCGGGCACGTTGTTTCTCACTAATTCTAGGCGATTTAAGTTGGCTATATAAGTGTACTAGGTTAGTATATAATAAATTACACAAAAAGAAGCCCTACTAGCATTTGGTGGTGAAAATGCTATTATTAGAAGGCGTCCTTGGTTTTACTAGATCAATCACGTTGCCACGTATTGAGCTAAGCCTAATCAGAACCAAATTGATCAACAAAAAAGCTGAGTAATGCCTGGTGTGGTGATGGTCAGCTTGTATGTCACGTGGAACAGCCGAGGCCACTGACTAAATGAAATATCTATTTCAACCAAATATAGTAACCGACAGAGGTAAATATTATATTCTATATTGGATCCGGCAATAAGAGTTAATAATTCTATATAAAAGGGCAATCCGATATATTACGGGTCTCTGCTATGATTTTGCATCCTAGTCATCGATCGCGACAACACCTTTGGTTGGAAAAACCAAACCCAAAGCCACCTCCAAGTCCTTTTGCAGAAGGGGCAACTACAAGAGTTGTTGTTTTGGCAGGCAAGGAGTTCGACGGCAAGTAGGCTACAGTACCAACTTGAGGGGAAGATAGCAATTGGTATTGCATACGGCCCTATGGGATGATTGCAACGTCCGAGGAATTGGATAGCTGTAGGGAAGGATTGAGCTTTCAAATTAATTGCTACTTGCCAGTGCGGCCATCTGTCCGGAGCTTAGAACCGAAAAAATCTGCGAATAAACAAGGTAAATTAGATATTATTGAATCTTATGTTTATATTCGCTTTGTGAGGAGCGCTGGCCCACACGATCCTTCTCTGTCTTCGATGGCTCCTGAAGACAGCTACGTGCTACCCGAAGAAACACATAAATTATATTATATTGAATCGTTATGTTTAGCCATGTACCCAGGTACTAGTATGTATTGAATGTATTATATAAATACAGAAATGGAACGTCGGAATTCTTTGAAAACCAAATCATATAAGCTTTCCTTCGCAGCCAGGGGGAAGTCGAGCTTAGGATTCCATAATGAATTTGATCGTTTCCCCCGGGTATCAGCATACATAGCATCCTAATCGCGAGCAGTCAAAATTCGCGATGCGCTAGATGATATTGCAAGCAACGACTCAATTATTGGGAGACTGTCATCGAAACTTTCGGCTAGGTTCCCAGCGGTTTCTTCATAAAGCTCATGGAATATCGTTGACGGGCTTTCTCGATCCGAAGACATCTTCCTTCATTTAAATTATTCTTAAACATCAAATCAGCAGGAAACATCTCGATCAATCAGAGGCGTCCGAATTATCCATGGTTTTTGATCCCCTCTCTCTGCCAAGATATGGTGTCATTCCTCTTATTTGATGCGAACACCCATGCGTATCAAAACAAAAGAATAACCCGTTAGAAGATAGCCGATCACAATGAGCTGCGATGGGTGTTTGATTCATGGTGGCTCCACGGAGATGCTTGTTCGATAACTAGAGATTATGTCCTTTCGAACAATGGTTGTCGTGACCGGCTCCACTATGGAACTCATGATCCCAAAATTATGTGTCTTGCTTGCCTAATGTTGCTCGACTTGCTCAATGCTCATTCATTAACAGGCATCTATCATGAATGGTTACCACTACCTGGTGGTTATCGCACTCTGACTCATTCATGCATGACTCCAGGGTCCGGTCTGGCAACTGTGGCAAAGACGATCGGGAGCTCTAAATCACAAGGCATCTTCCCGTTTACTCTTTAATCGCCGATTACCTGATATCCAGTCAACATACGCGGGGCGGTTTCCCTTCAGCGATTCGAGTAAGTCCTGCGTCAACCCGTAAGCAAGGCTCAGCTTCAAGCTCAGTTTTGTTGTGCGGGCTGCGGTGTAGACGTCATGCCGAGCTGGGATAAAGATGTTAGTTTCGAATCTACTATAGGATAAGTGGAAGGTACCTAGTAGGCTATAGATACCAGAAAAAGACAAACCAGCCGTGACGGTGGACAAGAAATCTCTTCGATCATGACGGGCATAGTCGACCGTCTCCTCAAATAGACAGAAAGCGAGAGCTCCAGTACCTAACTTCAGGCCGAGTTTCATGCCTTCATGAACGGCTCCAACTATAGCCTTATAATTCTTGGATCTATGGTACTGAAACCAACCAACGGACGTGGTTGGGAAGCGGTGCGCATTTTCGGCTCGGAACCGAAATGCTGCTTTTTTGCTACCGTGAGCGGAGCCAATTGCCACTCCAACAGCAAACGCAGCAGACGTCGTGTAGGGTAGGCGCTTTTCTATCTCTATACCGAGGCGTGGAGGCGTGTCTGAATCGAATAATTTGTACCAGCGAATTATCTTGATCAATACCGGCTGGTCTTGTGGGTGGCCGGACTGAGGTGGAACTTGGGCCATATCGAGGAAAGCGCACATGAACGACCGAGTCGATTACGGTGTGGATGATCGGAAATAAAAAAAAGGTCTTATAAGGAAAACTCTTCGATCGAGCCTTTGTTGTCTTATTAACAATGATTTGCTCCCCGGGAGGTTAGTAGGTGGCGGGTCGGCTTGAAACATCAGCTGCGGCCTCGGTGAGATAACCCAACTTTCCCGACACCTAATGCAGAGCAAGAGGTCCCAGCAAATCAAAGTTGGACATTACCAGCAAACATGGTGAGTTTTGATTTAAACAGACATCGTCTATAGCTAGCTAATCCGAATGAGAAAATCCAAGCCGGATCCGCTGAGTTGGACCTTACGCTTTAAAAAGCACAAGACTACCGTCCTCCTTCTTTTACCGTCTACCGAACCGATTGAATCCACCAAAGAAAAGCTGCTAACAGCTCTGAAGGCGCGCGGTGTAAAGGAGATAAACGGTGACCTAGTCCCGGATGATCCTAACGAGATCGAATTAGGAGTTCCCGTGGACAGAAATGAGCTCGAAAAGGGCTGGACAAAGCTGGATATCGAAGGTTCAGAGCTCATCAGCGGAGATGTTTCAGGGACAAATCCCACGCGCAAGAAACGCAAAGCAAACGTTACCTTACGATCTGCTGATATCAAGGACGGCCAACCAATCGCTTTCAGGTTTCGCAAGCATATGGAAGTGAACGAGGACCGAGATGAACTTGAATTGGAATTAGAAGACCCTGGATGGGATGTCATCACTCCAACTCTTGATGACGATGAGCCAGAATGACCTCGTCTATGCTGGTACTACATGAGTTTAATCTCAAAGTTAACTTCAAGGTCAACTGGGGGTAGTTTTGATCTTAGGCTCGGCGTTTAACAGTGCTAGGAGACGATTAACGGGATAAACCAGCGATGTTTGTCTTGTCCTCAACGATGCCTCCAGGCTCCCTCTAGCGAAGTGTATATCTCATGAAAACTACTAATAACTATTTTCTCCTTGTAGTCACGGAGCCACTTGAAACAGCGACCCAAGTGCACCTATAGGTCTCTACATATTTAATTTACTATCGTGTGCAGAAGAATACTTCGTCCCTTCTTTCTTTTCCTTGTGACTTCCTTTTGTCCTAGATGGCAATATAAAACGTTATCCGGAAAGGAAGTTTATCTCGCAATCCGTTACATATGGAACATAAGTTATCATGATAGTATCTGAGTTACTCTCTGGGGCGCTGCCCAGTCCACACCTCATCTTATCTTGGCGTTTCGCTCATCAGAGATAATACCACTGGAGCTTGTTACATCCAAGGACGCTGCTACAGCGCATTTACATGCAAGAACAGGGAGCTCGATGAAGCGGGTAACATTTGGCGTTGAAAACGTCCATGTTTCGGCACGGATAATTGTGGCAGTTTCCAACCTTGCTGTAATCAGACGATGGATCGTAGTTTTAGTAACTTAACGCCACCCGCATCAAAGAACATCACGTGATAAATGCTGGTTGCTCCGAGCAACCGGCGCTGGAACAACAATCCAAATCATCAACAGCAAGAGCCACCCGCTATCTATGAGGTTCAATACAAAACTCTATACATACAGGTTCGCACCAGCTCCATCTAAAGAAGCCATACATATTCTCTTTCGATTGTCACTCCCTTCCTGAAACCCCCGTCCCGTGGGCGCCGGGTTATGATATCTGCATTGGAGCGGCGTGATTAATCTATTCGACATATATCTTAGCCTATTCAAGAATACAAATACAGCGGGTCATAAGTTATGTCTGCCTCAAGTTCCGCGTCATCAATATCAGTGACTGTTAGAGTACGGCCCTTTACAATTAGGGAGGCGGCGCAGCTTACAAAATGCGATGATACACCCCTTTTCCTGGGTGACGGGTCGCTCGCTGGAGCTCCGAGCACACCAAAGCTTATGCAAAAAGGCATAAGACCGGTAATTAAAGTTATTGATGATAGATGCTTGTGAGTTCCCACCGACATAATGTCCTTTGCCATCACTGCTGACCATATTCCTAGAGTATTCGACCCGCCAGAGGATAATCCTGTGCACAAATTCTCTAGAACAGTTGTGCCGAATGGGAAACGTGTCAAGGATCAAACGTTCGGTTTTGATCGCATCTTTGATGAAAACACAACACAGGCGGAGGTATATGAAGCTACTACCCGAAGTCTACTCGACAGCGTGTTAGACGGCTATAATGCCACGGTCTTCGCGTATGGCGCGACAGGATGCGGGAAAACACACACCATAACCGGGACAGCACAACAACCCGGGATCATCTTTCTAACAATGCAAGAACTTTTCGAACGAATAGAAGAGAAAAATGACGAAAAGGTGACTGAGGTTTCTCTTTCTTACCTAGAAATATACAACGAGACCATCCGTGATCTCCTAGTTCCCGGAGGGAGTAAAGGAGGTTTAATGCTCCGGGAAGATGCGAATCAATCTGTATCGGTGGCCGGCCTATCAAGTCACCACCCACAAAATGTACAGGAAGTTATGGACATGATCATGCGAGGAAACGAGTGTCGCACCATGTCTCCAACAGAAGCTAATGCGACTTCTTCTCGATCACATGCCGTTTTACAGATCAACGTCGCCCAGAAGGACCGAAATGCAAACGTTAGTGAGCCAATGACGATGGCTACCCTGAGCATCATCGATCTCGCAGGAAGTGAACGCGCGAGTGCAACAAAGAACAGGGGGGAGAGGCTCGTAGAAGGAGCGAATATCAACAAGTCTCTTCTAGCCTTAGGGAGCTGTATAAACGCCCTTTGTGACCCAAGGAAACGAAACCACGTCCCGTACCGGAATTCTAAGCTTACTCGTCTTCTCAAGTTTTCTCTAGGGGGAAACTGTAAGACAGTAATGATTGTCTGCGTCAGTCCATCAAGTCAGCATTTTGATGAGACACAGAATACGCTGCGTTATGCAAACCGGGCGAAGAATATCCAAACAAAAGTAACGAGAAATGTCTACAATGTGAATCGCCACGTCAAGGATTTCCTCGTGAAGATTGATGAACAAATGGCTCTGATAAATGAGCTTAAGGCCCAGCAGAAGGATTATGAAACGATCGCATTCGCGAAGTTCCGAAAGCAAAGTGAAAAGAAGCAAGCAGTCCTACGGGAAAGTATCGCGCGCATTCGGGGTGCATATGAGAATTCGGCACCAGAGAGACAAGAGAGAACCAGTTGCACACTGAAGCTGAGGCAGGTCAGCCGCAGGATCTCCACATTATCTTCTTGGATTGCCGCTTTCGATGGTGTTTGTGGCTGTGAGGAGGGTGGAGGAAGGATTTCAGGCCTACAAGCAATTCGCAAAACAGCTCAAGGTATTCTCCTCGAACTCGAAGGGAGCAGACAGCATTACCACCAACGCCTGGCAAGGAATCACTGGGAGCGTTCGATTAATACCGCTCTTGAGCACGGCATCCAGCAACTTCGAGAGCTTGAGGCCAACGATAACATTGACATCGCAAATCTCACCAGGGAAGCAGAGCTTCTCAAATCCCACGCTGAGCGTGAGACCTTATCTGTGGTGGCAGAGCACGAAAAGACGGGCGATGTGGCAATTGTACAAGTATTGCTTCAAGCACATTTTGAGACCCTGTCTGTAATCGAAAACATCTTACAGCTGAGTGAAGAGGAGGCCATTGAAGAAGGCAAAAAGCTCCTGATGAAGATTTCAAACTCTTGTTCGGGTGTGACATCCAACGTAGTAAAACCGGACGGTAGTCTGCCACCAGTCGAGGTATTTCTACCATCCAAGGTAGCAACACCAAAGCGGCGGAGGAAGCTGAGCCTGGCTGGCGGAACTCCGGGGAAAGTCATCAGTGGTGCTGTCGTGTTGACTTCCCATCCCTCGTCTCCGATAAAAACGTCCCCGCGACGCCGGAAGGTTGGTATGGCAAAGAAAGGGGCCAATTTCACGCCCAAGGCTCAGACAAAATCGACCAAGAGAGTCGTTCGATGGAAAGACGATGTACAAGATGGGTCTCTAGCTGAATTTGAGAGAACTCCCAAGAAACGTCAGCCTACGCCCGATCCGTTCTCTAATGAGCCGGCGCTTCCAAGACTATCCCCTGTTCCACGAGGCATCCCAGTATACAGCAGGCGTTCTAGAGGTTCAACTGACTCTTCTCCCATACCAGTACCTCTAGAGCCATCATTGAACACCCACAGTAAAAACAGCAGATTCCAGGCCGGGTTTTTAGCAAAAAAGACCAGTAGCTCACCCATTGTACCCACGCTAACCAATCTCTCATCTTCCGACAATGAACACTCCCCTCTTCGCAACATCGAGAATAGCACTTTCATAAATAGAACGTCTCTTGATCGGCCCTCCAAAATTGCCATCCGAGCCTCCAGTGGGAGTTATGGAAGCAGCCCGAGTTCGGATAGCGAAAAGAGTTGGGAAGCAGACAAGGGGGAAGCGATGAGAATCAACACTGCTATGAAACGCCTCTCGGGAGGACAGAGTAATGCAGCTTCCGCAGGCTCTGCAGGTCGTACTCAGCGTCGACGAAGCCCAACTGCTGCCTCCCTAAGTAGTTCACCGAACGAGAATACAATGTTTACAGCATCCCACTCTAGAAGAATGGTGAAGAGTGGAAAAGACCATGAAGTCAAGATCAGCGTCCTCGCACCCCGTGCACCCTCGATCAACAAGAGTGTACAGAGACGTACCACTCTTGGGGATATTAGACCTAGGGAGGTTAGTCTTACAAGCCGAGACGCAATAAGGCTTGGTGCTATGGCACCTCCCCCCGCTGGCCCTCGGGTTAGCCCTGAACCGTCCATTATTACGACGCGCTGAGGCATCATAGCTCTACCCATCTTTTCACTCGTCATTCTTACCTTTCTTGGGAAAAGGTCTTGTGGCTATATGTACCATATCCGTTTGTTCTGCTACTTGGTGTCCAAAGGGTTTCACACGAGGGCGACGTTGTTCTGGAGTTTCTACTGGATCACTGCTTTATTAATTCCAGCCAGATCTGATCTTTAGCTTGTAGAGTACTGAGCTTTCACTTTGAGGTAGTTGGAGCAGAAGTGTGAATTTATCCTCTAGTCATTACTTGCATCATGGGTGATTTTTCTTTCGAGTTTTTTTTCAGTATAGTTTGCCACTCCCCTTTCGGGTCCTTGATATTTCTTTTTTTTTAATTTTTCAGTATAGATAACGTAGTTACTGCTACTTGGTCTCCAAATCATTTCTGATTTGTTTCAAGTCTCATCCTTCCGCGACTCTAAGACGTATGATAGTTATCAAATGATTCCAATGTCGAACAATGATGTGATGTGGGGGTGGTGAACATGAATGATGAGTAAGTACATCCATGTGGATGTACTTACGTACAATTCCAATGGTCATTCGCCAGTGATGCCTGCAGGTGACCTCTCTAACTATTCCTGTATACCCGAACTAGCAGACGATGCTACTATCCAACTACCTAACCTAGATAATAATGTACATATAAAAGCATCGCTCGACATCCCGGTCTATAATTGCGAAGAAACACCATGCATTCGGTTGTTTCTGTTAATATCGCCTACATAGTATATTGTCCACTTGAACCCCCACCTGCCTTCCATTTAACCCTCAACTTTTCACACTGCCCCACTCATTATTGAAGGAGAGGTCGAAGAATCCTGCCAACTCCCATATACATTAGTAGTAACGACGTCGTCATCATTCTCATCGCTATTATCCATTTTTGTTATCGACTCCCAGTACGTAATCCATATGAATTAGTACCTTGCAACCTTGTTCGCCAGTCATGTCAGCCTTATTCTCACGCTTGTTCCGTCCTTTTACTCAAACAAGTTCTACCACGATTGCTCCAAGATCTGAATCGTCTACTTTGCGAAACATGCCCGAGAACGCACAAAAGGCTACCTTAGCGGCAGGCTGTTTCTGGGGAGTGGAGCACACCTTCCGAAAACGCTTTGGGGATGGCAAGGGACTCTTAGATGCCAGGGTTGGCTATTCCGGCGGGAGCACACAATCGCCTACGTATAAGACTGTGTGCTCGGGCGCTACTGGACGTAAGTCGCCCTTTTGAAACCATAAAGATCTTCGTTTTCTTTTTCCTTTTTTTTTTTTTTTAACCTATGTTCTTTTCTACAGTTCGACAAGGAGAAGTGGGGGACTCTCTAAAACATACAATGACGTCCGAAGGATCATTGTGGGCACATTTGTATTTTGGATTGGCTGACTTTGCTCTCTTCGACTAACAATCAGATGCCGAGTCTCTGCAGATCACCTTTGATCCATCCGTCGTTAGCTACCGACAACTCCTCGATTGGTTTTACCGCATGCACGATCCGACGACCTTGAACCGACAAGGCGGTGACGTTGGTACACAGTATCGCAGTGCCATCTTCACACATGGCGAGGAGCAGGAGCGAATCGCAAAGGAGATTACTGAAAAAGTGGCCAAGGAGTGGTACAAGGACAAACCCATCACCACTCGGATTGAGCCTACAGGACAGTGGTGGGACGCCGAAGAATACCACCAGCTCTATCTGCATAGGAATCCTAGCGGATACGAATGCCCCGCACAGTAAGTAGGCCTGCTTTTCACCCGTGCGTGCAAATGTTCTGTCCATTCTTCCACGTCGATTCCTTGCTCTTTGACCCCATACAATTCGTTTGAGTTTATTTTCAAGCTGAGCTGACAAATCGAGCAGTTATATAAGAGGCTACCCACCATTGTCTGAATAAGCCATATCCGAGGCCACTCACGTGTTTGAGCTGTAACTACTCCAATGTAGAACATCAGTCTTTTAAATGGAAGGATCCACGACAAGGCCAGCGCTCAGTATTGTAATCGATGCCCACTCATAACCAAAGGTTTACAGTATGCGGCTAAAAACATACTGTCCAATTATTACTTTTTCTCCGGTTTTCTGGTCTGAACTGCCCCCAATGAGGGTGGGGGGGTTTTCTTTGGTTTGCTTCACTATTTCTTCACTATTTGTTCCCGGCTCTTCCTGTAGCGTCTCTAGTTTCAATGAGGCTACGTGTACGGAAGAAAGATGGCCCATACTACGTAAATGGGAAAATTCAAACCATATGATATATTATCGGCCGAAAAACACCCACGGTACAGCGTGTTTTTGAACTCCAGGGCCCGTGCCCCCAACTGACGAACTGGGAATATATTACTGTACTTCGTGTGCAGGACCTTTCATGCATCTGCGTACTAATGCCTCCTAGAGAGAATCACCTACCAGTAACTAGGATAGTAACCTTTACAGTTCTATCAGAAAGGAACTTATGATACAAGCGTATTAACCGACATCTATTTGTTAATATCATTAAGCTAAATTTAAAGGGGTTATGATAAATACTAATAATGTAGCGAATTCGGTATACGCAGAATGGATCCGTTTCCAAGTTGATGCTACACAGCTAGTCCACGGTACTATGTAGTACCTATACTATAAATAACTAAAGAGTAGTAAAACGAAGATGTATGGATCATGTATCAAGGTATATTAACGGCTTACTCCTCCCTACAGATTTCTTCCCCGTGGGGAAAGCAAGAAAAAAGCAAAGGAAATGAGCCCTGTTGGCTGATGCTCCGCCCACCACACGTCACGAGACCGATACATTTCTCTGCATCGACGCTATACTCTTTTTTCCTAAATAGTTTAAGTACTTATATCGTTCCTAACCTAATAATAAGTCTGCAGATGACCCAGCGCTTGCACTGGAAGGTCTTAATTCTTTCAATGTCGACCGCACTGCATAGTGCCACGGTGGCCGTATGTAGGTTACTGATACCCGACTGGGGCTATGATTTGCAACGTACACATATGTATTACTCTATTTAGCAGTTAGTACTGCTTCGACTATATATGCGTGCACACCGTCCTCCTGTACATGGTTGATCGCTGATAACCTTGATAACGATAGATCTTTTTGTTCATCTATTCGTCTAATATATGAGATGTTCAACTTAGTAGAACATTCAAACAGATATTTTCGAACTACTGGATGAATTAGCTATATGATAGTAAAGTAGTCATTGTTCTCGACAAACGGTTTCAAATACTTAATCTTGTACTGTGCTGGGCTAGCCCCGCCGTTTTAATTTCTTTTCCTTCGATCTCGAAATTCGCTTTCCTACTTTTCCCTTCCCTCTCTTCCTATATGTACTATAGTACAAGCTCTTCCAGTGATATTGATAGCTCGCGTGTGATAAGTTGAGTGCTGCATGTTGCATTAGTCCCAGTTACAACATGAAGCTGGAGTACGTACCTCGCAGCCCCTATCATAGGTTAGTTACTAGGAGGCATCCTCAACAAGCGGATCCCTCTTCATTATTACTTCTATCAATCTAGATACCTAGGAAACTTACCGAATTTATTTAGTGTTCTCGTTTCGCCTACAGCCGACTTGGCTTACGCCCTTGTAAGCTAAGAAGCCCTGAGGTAATGCCATTACTATGCCACCAGACCCCCCACTCTCGGTGGCTTGCTCAGCGTCCGCAAGGCAGCATCAAAAGGATAGAAGCCCCGCCAATTCATGGTGAATCGTTATTCTCAGTGCCGGGACCTATAGAGTACTAATGAAATAGGAACTATAAAACGATACCGTGAATCTGCGCAGACAGCATACCATGAACGGTGGGAAAATATTGTAGCGGTTTTGTAGAACGCAGAGGGAGAGGGGACCTCATGACTTTCTCTATATTATTCTTCATGTTTATGCCTTGTGCCAGCTTTTTTCCTTCTCGGATCGTCTCGATATCGCACATCCTCACCGCTTGATCGCTTCGTTCCTCCTTCGGGAGAAGCTAGATGAAGGTCCGTGTTATTGTTGCTGACGACTAGTGTCCCGTTTATGCTCGTTTTGTCCTACATACGACAAGTGCACTTTCACTGGGTCCATTTTTCCGATGTAGCGGTTCCTTCAAATATGATTGACAAGATGGACAAATGCCCAGCCTGAGTGGTGGCTACAATTCCTGATGTCAGTGATATCCCGCATCCTTCCATAAACAGCCTTGCTTGCTCCGGGCCCACGCCTGTGCTTCAATTCCGTTCTTATCCGATTCGGGATCTAAAGAATGGCTTTGTTCCAGTTGATCAACCCAGTTACTAAAGGCTGCATTTATTTATTGGAATGTGCATTAATGGGGGAAACATAGACCGTTGTCAGAGGTCCGTAACGAAGTTTAGCACGGGATCATATACCTAGTTCGTTTTCGCGAGGGTTGCCTTGCGACGGAACCTATGTATGTACCTTGCCTCACGTGGACCTCGACCTCAACTTTGGACGCATCGTGGGAAGGGGAGGAGGGGGATTCTCGAGACTAGAAGTCACAGTACTGGTCGTGGCTTCCTTGAAGGTCGACCGAGACATTCGCCTCTCCACCTAGAGCTTTTAATTTGCCAACCAGAGGATGGCAATGTTTTCTCTCGGCTTTAAATACTTGGCCGCAACAGCAATAATATCTTCATTCCTCCTATTTTATATTTTTTTTTTCGGGTAAACCATAATAAAATCCCCTTTTCTCTCAATAGGGTAAACTAGATCATCCCGCCAATAAAGATTAATAGAAAAGACGAAGCTAGCAATGAAAATCTGCATCAGCGACCGTTGCCGCAGAGGAGCTATGCGATGTTGCTTGCTGTACAGCGGACAGCCTGCTTATTGTCAAACACTTCGACGAGGTTGTTATTCTGTATCTCTTTGTTGCCAGAATGTCAGGTTATGTCTGACGCCATCGGTAGTATCTAAGACTGCTCTACCGACTCTGAAACGAGGATATGCCAGCAATCGGCTCGTTGATCTTTCGGAGAAAAGGTCTATGTCATCATCCCTTGCGATCTTGCCCCTCAGCACAGTTATACGATCGTTGTCCGTAACGACTGTTTCCTCGTCGCCGGTTTTACTCGATCCGTCGTTAACACTATTGTCATTCCTGGCACAATCGAAATCAGCATTTCTCGACCCCGATCGCAATGCAATCTTAAAGCTTGTGTTGGAGAAAACCCTTTACGCCCAGTTCTGTGCAGGCGAAACTCCAGAGGCAGTCCAGATAACTATCCAAAAACTTAAGAACATGGGGTATTCAGGGGTCATACTCGGTTATGCCAAGGAGGTAGTGATGGATGAAGTTGAGGCAAATACGATTGCGACACGAAGTGATACCGATCTTGATACCGATGGGATCAGAGCACAGGACACCCAGGACATTCTAATGTGGGAGGATGGGACACTGAAAACGGTTGATATGGCTAAGGATGGCGATTTTGTGGCTTTAAAGTTCAGCGGTGCCGGCCGCCAGGCTCTCCGGCACCTGCTTCGTGGCCTCCCGCCATCTCCGGAACTCGAAAGAGCTATTGTTGAAATCTGCAACAGAGCAAGAGAAAGAAATGTTAGATTGCTGTTTGATGCGGAACAGCAAGCTGTTCAAGGCACAATTGATTCATGGGTGCTCAGATTCCAGCGCCGATACAATGTCGACTTTAGGCCGAAAGGTCAAGAACGCGCTTTGATTTATGGCACATACCAGGCATATCTTCATTCAACGCCAACAACATTAGCCCGTCACCTCGCTGTGGCACAGAATGAAGGGTTTGTTTTAGGAGTCAAGCTCGTGAGAGGAGCATATCTAGGAAGTGACCCTAGACATCTCATTCACGATACCAAGCCAGACACCGATAGGGCGTACGACAGTATTGCAAAGTCATTAATCACACGGCAGTACGGCGATTTACTCACCCCAGCCTTTCTATCGCCCAACCCTTCTGCGGCATCAGATCTTCTGTTTCCCCAAGTTAACCTTGTCCTCGCCACTCATAATCGAGCGTCGATCAAAAAGGCACGCACTCTCCGCAATAGCCAGGTTAGTACGGGTCAACCTATGATCGATATGGTGTACGGCCAATTACAAGGGATGGCAGACGACATTAGCTGTCAACTTGTTCAAGAGTCCAACACCATAAAAGAAGACGACGTCACAGATGTGGAGGCCCCGAAAACATATAAATATCTTGTTTGGGGTACAGTAGGTGAGTGCACCAAGTATATGCTTCGTAGAGGCCAAGAGAACAGAGATGCCGTCTTGAGAACCAAGGACACTAAAGAGGCAATGTTTGTTGAGTTGAGGAGGAGATGGGCCCAGCATCACTAGGGACGATGAGAATGATGATGAGAAGAAATTATCACCTTACATTCTCTTGGTCTTTGGTCTGACTTGGTGTTCAAAGGGCGTCAAGAATCTCTTGCCTTTCTTATCAATTTTCATTTATCCTTCTACTGTCTGCTTCCCCGTTTTAGCAAAGTGGAAGTAGGAAATAATCATGATATGGAACAACTTCGAAAAAGCCTCTTTCATCCTTGAGTAGTAATTGTCCACAGATGTCTCTAAGTAAGTAAACTCAGGTTGGGGAATTAAAGAAGGGGTGGACCGTTTGGCTGGGATTTTGGATTTCACACTTAGCTCTATGCTAACATGGAAGACGCAGAATAGAGCATGCCAGGTCAACACCCAAATCACTTAGATTCCTTAGCCCCAAAGATGATGCATCAGCTACTCTTCTTCAATATCAGCCTTGTATCTAACTCTTTGGTACTCGATTTCGGTAGCGGGAAACCCTTGGGGATTTTAGCATAAGCAGAGGGCAGTACCCAAGCAATGCATGTGGGTGCTTGATGTCTTCTTAAACGAAACATTAAATGACCTGTGCATGTTAGCTTGAGCGCCCTACTTGTTATTCCTCTTACCACCGATGTCAAGATTTATGTTTTTATGTGTTAGAATCCAAGGTTCTATGTGTTGGGTGAGCATCAGCATCTTCTCACGCGGTTTGCTATTTTCTTCACAGTTAATCCCCATGCACAACATCACAAATCCCCTCACTTGGCACAACACCAACACTTTGGATCATCTTCTTTGTCTGTCACTTTCGGCTTTCTTCACGGTGTCAGGCGCGCTGGAGCCCTTGACTGTGGTCATCAAATAGCAAAGGCATCTCAGAAAGCTGGGGTCTTTGATTCCCGCATTGTCAAAAGATACCATACATACCCTGAACCTAATACATCATGGTCATCACTATGGATGCCATGATGGCCCAAGTACTTACTCACCTGAATAGCATCACAAGCTATGTAAGTAACTTTCCGGTATCAGCCCCATCTCATGATAGCTACCTGACACCAACAGCTTCGAGATAAAGGTCAACCCACGGCAGCCAATGATATTGGGAAGCTCAGTGTTGAGATTGTCGAGATCTTTTCGCGTGCTGTGACAGAACTCGAGCTCAACTCATATGTGAATACGGAGCCTGTGAGTCTCCAGGAAGGAAACCCGCAGAATGTGATAGACTAAAATTAGAACGTCTAGCAGGCTCGACCATCAGCTGGAATACCGGCTGATAACGAACTCGAACCAGACGCAGGAAAGATTTTGCAGCTGCAATCTCAGGATGAGTTCCAGATCGATAAAGACATGCACCTGATCTCCGCTGAAAATTGGGCGAAAATTGCCGGCCATTCTGAGCTTCTTTCAGTCGTTACCGATAACCAAATGGCCCAAGGCATACCAGGGGCCATGTCGTGCTCCTATATCCCTTCCACGATGACACACCAGGGGACGATTGGACGCCAATCATTCGTCATGCAACCAACGCTGAGGACGGTTTTCCCTTCCATGGTCAAGTATAATGGCCACGTAGAAGGACAAAGAGCAGGTGTGGTATATCTTCATGGCAATGTTACTGTGAACTCTATTCGCTTCATCACTTCCCGTATTCACGAGGGGGCCTTGCAAGAGATCAAAATCGAAAGCGGGACGAAAACAAGGATTATTTTTCAACATCTGGATCATGCGATCCAATTCGTGGAGAGGATTCAAGAGGAGATCAACGAGACTGGAAGCTCTTGCTTTGGCAGGGGCTACACAGTGAAAATGGGTCTGGCGTTGGAATGGAACGGAAACCTTCGCCGGATGAATTATCCGTCCAAGGAACGCCGACGCCTAACATTCGCTCGCCAGAAATTATTCGCGGGGCCTCTGGCCGTCCAGAAATGGGAACAAGATGTGGCTGCCGTCGCTGGTGCAGAAAACATCGATTTCACCTGGGTTTTTAACAGCGGTAACGGTAAGCATAGTCGTCCTTGTTTGCATATCCCCAACCCCTCAAGTGAGATTCTGCTGACTATATCATTTCACGCAGCAACGGCCGTCTTCCGGAGTACGGTTGTTGCTCGAAAGGTTCTCCAAATCTTCCTCATGTGGAAGAAGGGCCGGAATGTCTATCAAGGTGTCGACGTTTCCTTTTCCTGCGATCCGTGCGAGAAGGAGCTGAGCTTGAGCACGCAGATGAAGATGAGTCAGGTTGGCAGCACCCTTTCCGTCAGTTCCCAGGACGATCAAGAAATTGTATCTCAAACTCTCACCCACGTCTAGCCCCGGCCCGGGAGCGCATGATTGTGAGATGTGACCACAACCTAGCTGGTGAGTTCAACTTCAAATTACGAAGAGGAAGGAGCATCCTCTATTGTTGTTAAATTGAGCTGGCATCCCGTGTTCTTGGGTCTTAGTTTTTGTTTTTTTTTTTTTCGATGTGAAATGGAAGGTTAAATTGTTCTGGTGTCAGCATTCGGTATGTAGTATGCACCGATATAAGGAACTTGGAAGCACCATGTGCGCGAAATGGGAAGGCTAATCGGGCGTCCACCCAAGCGCCAGCTTACTATTAGCCATCCGCAGCCGCCTTTGGACGATCATGCAGCCTTGGGCTTAGGTGCTTGGGACACCGGATGCGAGATATTATGATAGGATGCGTTCGAAGATCGACCAGTTCCGGTGTTTTCCTTGCCTTCCTGTATGGAGAGAAAGCAATGCGCCATCCTTTGAGCAGCTGCATAGTACATACATAATCACATTAATTGCAAGTTCCTGGGCTTCGACACCCATACTTTCTTTGCAACTGTTTACAGTTAATACAGAAGCCGTCCAAGCGTAGGATGTGCTTTTTAAATGATAATTTATTCTAAGAGGGCCATTATTACGGTACTCTCAACATCGGATATTTTAACCATTCTTCTGTCTTACGGGCTACAGTGGACGCCATTCTTGGCAGGTGTAACGCTTTGTTCTGACGGATTTTACAAACAGCAAGTCAACCTACCTTGGAAAGCTCTTCCGCGCGGGGCCGATGTACATGTATGTACATATAGTGGGTACATAGCAAAAATGATATCATATGACTATTATGATAGAGCATAAATAGTTAGAATACTAGCAGGAAGGAATTCTATCTAAAAGGTCATAGATACCTGATATTAAATCTCATCGACTCGTTGCATCAATACGTGTCGCTCCTTATCAGGGTAGCCTAAATTCTGTAATCTTGGCTCAAATGCTGTACGACTTTACTAACTGAGGTACCTTATATATGGAGGAAGCTATCATACGTTCCCCGCAGAACTTTCTCCGTATAATGACATCCCAAAGAATATGATCTCGCTATTGAGCTCGAGATTAGCCAGTCCTCAAAATTCAATGATGCCTAGGAGTTAGATATCGCCGGGGAATTCAAACACAAGGAATCAAGCATACTGATCAGTATGATGGCGATCTTGTTTTAGTATCGATATGTGATTTCGATGATGGAAAAAATTATATGACGGCGCTGACTCTGACGTTGGATCTGGTTACTTATATTCCCGAGATTCGAAGGATGACGTTATCTACAAGTGTCATTTATTTTCCAGAGACAGCGGCTATGCTTTTATCATTAAGAGTGACCATTTTCTACGGTATCTTGCATTCGATCGCGGAGACTATCGCAATATATGAAAATTAAAGGATAGTCGGCGAAAGCAGCAGACAACCACTCATGCCAATGGTTGCAAGCTTCGAATATTGTAGCCCAACAAGCTGGGAAAAGGTTAATAAGATCATCGATTTCCGGGCGCGTCAAACTCACTGTCGAGCTAGAGTTCGGAATGCTAATTAAGGAGCACGTCACACACTTGTGCCTTAGTCTAATCCGACTGCTGCAACAGCCCGAATCCTTATGTCAACGCTTGAGAAAAATACGGATATGTATTATCTTCGATCAGTTGCAGAGTGTAAAAGGTTACCATGGCTGGCCCCCCTGCTAACCCACAACACTAGCAGTTAACCAATGATCCGTCTTTAGGCGCGGGTTTACCCAGAATCAAAATTCTAACAACTAAGCCTAAAATAGAATAGTATTTAGTCTAATCCCGGAAAGGAACGTTATGATGCGACGGTCCCTATCTTGGCGCCGTCTGAGTGTTTTCTCTGATACGTAGGGTGAATTATCGTCCCAGAAGTAGTATAGTCTCCGTATCGCGTATCGATACAACTACTACGGTTGACGGTTTGGACGAGTAATATTTTAAAGCAAATAATATTTTAGGGCGGGGACGAATAAGATTTTAGGCTGGAAACGATTAGAACTATAAGCAACAAAGACACAATGGTCAGCTCGAACTTGAGTGGCGGCGTAACCGGCAGAGGATTATGAAAATACAGTTTTTTCGACCTTTGGCTTTCTCCGGTTTCAAAGCACTGGACGAAATATATAAGCGATGGACGGATGTGACACACTTCGGCGTCGAAATAGGGGTGAGCCGAACTGGGCGCTTCAACTAGCAGCTTTACGAAGCGATGCGGGTTGCCCTGTAAGCATCTGCTCTTACAGAGAGGCTCCGGGCGGGTCGAACACTATCAGCATTTGACTGCGACAAACATGGGGTGGCTTGACAAGTCCACACTGTTCGTTGATCTGTCCTGCTCCTAAAAATGAGAAAATTACATACTACTAATTCATAGAGAAGGAAATAGCTCGAGAGATTCAAGCAGCCGTGAAAGAGCCCGTTCCGGACAAAGCACAACAAGCTCCGAGAACTACCGCCTGAAGCATACACATAACTCTCTACCTCTATTACCTCATGTTACGGGATAAAGACCTTTGTTATAACTAACTAAGGTTTCCTATATATACAAGAAGGATTCGTTGTAGGGGAAA
>JAHQZX020005617.1:0-18904 GCA_019804575.2 Pseudotulostoma volvatum
AGAAATTTCAAGAACTCAGCGATGAGAATCCGTGATTTCCATGCTGCGAATCCGACTCTTCCTGGCCCGCCCTTACGCCTTAATGAATGGCTACGAGCTGCCGGTGATAACGAGTTCCTTGATGACCACGTTGATGATGACTGCCCGGTCGGGTGGAACCCGCGTTGGCGAAAACGAGCTGGCCATCGCTGAGGGCAGCCATCTAGTGTTGGGGGTGATGTGGCGGCGTTGGCAGGATCAGACTCGGAGGAGTTCTAGTGTCTTGTAATACTTTCCTGTTTGGGTTAGTGTGTGGGTGGGTTAAGGCCTCCCTCTCAACGCAGCAGCTCGCTGTCTCTTTCTTCTGTTCTCTAGCTTAGTCTTCTCATTTTTACCTACCTAATGAAATATTCTCTATCATTAGTTTGAGGTCCCCGACATTGGGTGAGCTCTCTTGTATTCAAGTGCTTCTTGTACTCGTCGCTCCTCGGTTCGAATACCCTCAATGGATGCAAGTGGCTCATTGAGCATGCACCCGCTCGCTTCAGCGAGCAGGGCCTTGTATTACACGCGGTATGGACTTTGCGATATTCGACGTAGCCCCGTCTATTTTTTATAAAAATGAATGGGACTAGACGATAAAAAGGAAATTAAAAAAAAAGAAAAGAAAAAGGAAGAAAGGCTATGTCGAATATTGCTTAGCTTGTTTTTGGTGGCTTGAATAACCATTCTCAGCGTAGGTTTATTAGGTGGCACGATGTGTGCTGACTAAGCTAGGGCTCGTACCTGAGGAGTGAATGACTCATCCAACACTTGTTAGGCCAACTGCTAGAAAGTGGATCACGGTAAGTGTACAAGGGTTCTGTCTATCGATTGGGACAGTCCCCGCCAAAAGCTGACACCTCGGAAGCTGGCACCCTGACCACGACATGTTCTTGATCTCAATTCCTTCAATACCTTAACCACCGTTCATCCAATATGGTCAACCGTGAACGTCTGATTCAGTTAGCCATTTCTGATATAGAATCCGGCAAATTGAAATCTCAGACAACTGCAGCTGCAGCATATGGGATCCTCGATGCACCTTAGAAGAGAGATTGAATGGCACCACAAATCGCCATATCAGTCACAAAGCACATCAGCGATTGAGTCCTAGCAAATAAGAATTATTAGCTCAATGGATAATTGAGCAGGATCAGCAAGAATCCATAGTTTATTCAAAATAACGCTTTGCAGTTTTTCGAAGGTGTATTTTATGGAGAAATTCGTCTCTATCGCTGCAGTTATTGTATTTCCGATTGTCGAGGTGTTTATCTCGAAAACTTCTTGGAACAGACTTATATTCCGACCACTTCTTAACACGGAAGTGCTCCGGTTAGTAGCGAGAGATTTCCGAAGAACTGGCAACACCTTTGTCAGGGACCTGACATATATATAGTACGCTGACTGGATGACCTACCAAGTCATCCATTCGGCCTTTTGGCGTTGTGGTGTAGTGGTAAAGTCAGCACCCGCTGCCTCACATAATGGATGATTTGGTAGGTCATCCAGTCAGCGTACTATTATGTCAGGTCCCTGACAACCTCCTAGGCTCTTGGCGTGCCGGATATGCACAGGGAAAAATCATTGATATATAACTATCTAGAATTGGCCACGCGCGCTTCAGAGAGTGTAAATGACGGCAGGGTCCAGCTCCGTCTCCAATATAGTAGTATAAAATAGATAGTAGCCTCAATTAGGGAAACTGGCAGTGCAAGAGGCACGCAGGCGTGGATCAATATTTTCCATCTCCGAGTCAACCGAGGAGGCAAGAGTTTCGATGCCTGACGACCACTCCATCCTACAGAACCATCACGGCTGCCGGTAGAAGGTGTGCTTTCATAGGCAAGTCGCTGACGTTTCGGAATATTCGCTAGCTTGATACGGAGGTCATGATTATGCACAACGGCAGCGTGCGCCAAAAATTTAGCGGCATCGACGAAAGTCGGGAGGTCACAACAAGCTTTCCAGGTGCAACACAGCCCATCATGTGCATTAGCGAGATGAGTGTCAATCAGATGGCGGCGAACAGAGTCCATGCGCTTCTGCGGAAATTTGTGTGGAGGATTAGAGGGCAAATTGCGGGATATACCATGACAGATGATACACTCATCTGGTGGATAATAGAGCTACTCTCTTTGAGGTAAGACATGGTCCTCTTCCTCACTTTTCTCATCGTCTGCCTCCCGGTTCACTCGTCTCCCTCGCCGATCTGGTTCGCACAGTTGAGAGAAAACGATCAGGTCCTGGGTAACTTGAACTTGTCTCGTGAGCAGCGGATCCTCATCAAAGCTCTCCGCCCAGGGCTGTAAAATGATTCCACCAGCCGCGCTCTTTCAGGAAGGATGTGCTCAGAAATGGGCAGCGGATCTTCTTCATCATCCTCAACATCGTCAAGAACATCTCCTGCGTCACACTCGCCTAAGAGCTGTTCGATCTGTCTATCAATTTCCAACACGGAAATAATCCTTTCTCGTAGTCCACTTGGTACTATCTCGCAGAGTCTTTCTTAGCTTAGCGAGGCTCTTCGTGACTTCATCATGTCTCTGGTAGAGGCCAGGGAAGGACTTCCAAGCGTTCTGAACGGTTCCAGCGAGGGACCGCATTTCTTCCTTCAGCTCCCGTTTTTCTCGTCTGAGCGCTAAAATCTCAGGGCGACGGCGGATGGCTTAGAGTTGTTCGTCGGTAAGGTCGGAAGGAGCCAGAGGATCTCGGTTCTTCAACATGCCTGCTGCCCGCCGAAGAAGACCCTCTTGGGGTGGCCGAAGGAGAACGACCTTTTGAAGATCACGCAAGACAAACTCTCTTTGGTAGTGTTTCTCGTAGATCTCAGTACCGGATTGGCCTAGCACTCTATTCTGCTCTTGATCGGTGAAGTGGCCCAGCCCCAGAAGGTCAGGCCGACAGGCAGATGAGCACCAGAAGAACCCCGGCCGGATAAAAGAATACGTACGATTCGCCTCGTTTGCAGTCCAGCGCTGGAAGTTGTAGTGGCCGAGAACATCCTCAAATCCTGCATCCTCGCCCAGATCATTCAGAGCCTGTCGACTCGAATCGTATGTCATCAGCAACGCTGGGTGAACTTGGTAGCCATAGGGTGTCCGTTCCAGGCGCCGCAGCAGAGGAATGTTTAGCATGTCTTGCTGCCATCGAATTGGAAGGGATCGTTAACGTTTCGGCACTCGGATCCGCCAGATTAATTCTGGGGTTGGTTTAGTGTTCTCGAAAGCATGGTCGCGAAAAGCACAGGAAATTATTTGGGTGATTGGATAGTATACAATCTGGTAATCTCCATGCATGACGAATTTGGTCTTGAATCCGAGCTTAGCATTTTACAAAACGTACGTTTGGACTTTTACTCATCAGCGCCTCTTCAGATTGCTGATGTCCGTGGCTCGTGAGCTATGCCGTATTCGGCAGCTTATGCATCTTAACATAATTACAACTCGCTATTTTTATCCTACAAATCCATCGGAACTTGTATGTAAACATAATAATATCATAGCATGGCCAAAAAGCTGCCTTTAATGCCACAACATGCTAGATATTGAAAATCGGGCTTCTGAGCCCTCCGAATTTTGATATGCTGCGGATGATTAAATTCATATTGAAATCAGTACAGGAAAAGCCCGATTTGGAGTTATGGGTACCGGCGCGAGGTCAGCTTGTGCCCATCAAAACTGAACGCGTCCCCGAGAAATGAACTGGTGGACCTGGGACTAATGACTTTGGATCTATGGGACCCATTATTGACATCCTGAAGCCGATACAAGGCAAGTACCTGATGTCGTGGTTGAAATACGCACCAGGATCATAAGCTAACATGACCGACGGCTGCCCTCCCAAGCAGAATAAAGCAAACATCACCAAAGCTGGTGACACATTAGGGAAGGACATATCAGCCCAAGTGGTTATGAATGTAGATACCCTGCAGCCAGTGAATAACACGGCGAAATGAGTTCTTCTTTTCACCACATATAGTGACAAATACAAAGCCAACAAGCTATAGGCGTTTGCCAAGCGAGGAATTCCGTATTGGGCTGATACTTCGAGTTATAGAAATCCCTCAGCTTTATAGCACAATCAGGGTCTTCTTGGTGCAGATAGTCACATACCTGAGAAGGCGATAGGCCGACTCCGAGCTGTGTACGAATTACATCACATTGAGCGAGAAGTCACCTCCTAGCTAAGCTTTAACGGGCTTCTTGAGGGTCGACTCTTCCCTATCATAGCAGGGCTCTTTAAAGAGTTCACATAACCCACTGTTCGACCAGTTGCATCCTCCCTTGCCATGTCGTGCCTGAAAACTTGCGATGTGTTGTGGTTGCGCTTCATGACCTCAGAGAGTGTTCAAGCTCAGAGGTATCCTATAACACATTCCCTGGAAGGCAAGTCAGGTACTAGTCTCGAGCAGGAGTCGAGTAGACAGCTATCGGATGGTTTTTATAACCCGTTTCCCTTTGATTGTGTGGATTGACACGAACGTTAACGCGTTGCGCGCACACGACCCTACAAAAGAGGATTGCATCGTCCTAACTGCTTGACGAGAGCAGCTATCCAGCGTAAACGACAAGAGATATTAAATATTTGAGAGCCTAGATTCGTTAATTGGACAAAACAATCCAATTTAAAGCTCCCAGATTCTTAATAATGTGTTGTGTTGGAGTTGGTGGGGGTTTGGAGAAAAGTTGTGAATGTTGTAGCGACCTTTCCTCTATGGTTGAAGGGAGGGCCGAGCTCTGATGCACTAGTGTCCATGTCTTCTTTAGCGCTTCCACTGGCCGCTTCTCTCTTTCTCTCCTGATATTTAGCGTTTTCGTCGATAGCCTCCATCCAATGTATTCAATTCTCACAAAATTGCGAAAGGCTGAAAGTTGCCAAGTTTTTATTGAACAGAGCAATCTTGTATACTATATACTATGGTACAGGCTGGCTAAGCCCGACGTACATGTACATATTCACTGAACCGCTGCAATTACTACTAGATAGAAAAGTTCTTTCGGACGCCGTAGATCCCGCTGAACCTTAACCTTATAATGGCTTCGTTAGGTTAGACTGCCACGTGCCAAGGCCTGGCATTGCATGAAGACCGCGCAACGACATCAGACCAATGATGATTGGGGAACGAGTGTTGATTTGCGTGCTCGGGCGATTAACCCCTGATGTACCTGAGCCCTAGCCTCGATGTAATTTATGTGCCTGCAGATGAACGGCCCTACTGATGAAAGTGACCTTGCCAAATGTACTAGTGCAATAGTATTCAATTTACTAACTACTGTACTATCATATACTAAGTACGTGAATTATATTATAGCATGTACTAGTATGATACTAATCATAATAATAATAGTTATGCTTCATGGTCGTGGGGCACATATAGGGGGTACTGGTATGTATAGTAATTACGAGTAAGGCAGTATTATAGTACTATCATACATGATACGCTTTGTTACTACGTGTATAAAATTGGCATAGTATTTAGTATAGACAATGTGTGGGTTCGCTTCTTTGTTGTTCTTGTTATAGGTGCAAGGCAGTCTGCTGCCGACAGGCATGAGACATGTATTGGAGTTTTTTATGGAGGATGGCATAGTGAAGTTTTGACTGTGAAATGTAAAGCGTTTAGATATTGAAAATCAACATTAGAGAAAGAAAGCTTCCTTATAACGAAGGGGTATAGTTATACGCTTATTCAAGGCACGCTAGTCGGATTTCATTATTACCTAGTGACAGTCGCGGGATAAGTGGTGGGGGAGGAACAAGATAAAATCATTTTCCAAGCTCGCCTAACATCATAGTTCGATCAGACGAGCCAGAAACAACTATTAATCATAATCAGTATGTTAAACCGTGAAGGATTTCGCGAGACTGTGATGAGAAAAGGAAACACAAAGGCCCACAACTTACTAAGAGGCTCCTCATTTGGTGAGAATCGGACATCGTTGACAGTCCCCTTGTGGCCGGGCAGCTTGTAGAGGAGTTTCCCCGACTTGTAATCCCAAACCACCACGCTCCGGTCGCCACTTCCAGCGGCGATTTTCTCGCCCTTGGGATCCCAACTGGCACGTATGAGGTTCTTCTCTAGTCCCAACGGTGCCCCGTCATACGTTCGAATATGGCGGTTGGTCGGCGCAAACGGTCGGATGTCCCAGGTTCGGACGGTTGAGTCATGAGAGTTGGAAAGAAGGGTCTGCGAGTCCGGAGAGATCTGCAGTGACGAGACGGTGTCGTTGTGTCCAACCAAGGTGTAGATAACCGCTCTCTTCCGTATATCCCACACTTTGATATCGTTATCGATGCTGCCACTATATATCTCATTCCCTGCTTCCGCGAGGGCAACGGCGGTGATGGGGTATTCGGTCTCCAGGAAATCCAAGGCGTCCTTCTGCCGAGGATCCCAAATGCCGATATAACCGTCATCACTGCCACTAACCAGCAGCTCTCGTCCTCTCCGACTAATGTCGAGGCAATTGATAATTTCTTCGTGGCTGATATGACGGCGGATGCGCTGGCCAGTCTCTACGTCCCAACTTGCGAGAGTCATGTCTACAGAAGCCGAGAATATCACCCGTGAGTCTCGAGACCACTGTAGATCGAGGATTGCGCCTTTGTGACCGGTGAGAACACCGTAATTCTCACATTGACCATAAGTTCGCCACAGCACTGAGAAGGTGAGTATCAAGTCAGCTTAGGTCGGTGAAGCCCTCAAAGCTATGGGTAGCTTCAGTTAGGAACATACTTATCGTTCGATCCATGGAGCCTGATGCGATATTCTGGGCGGTTGAGTCAAACCGTGTCGCAAATATTTCTCCGGAGTGACCTTTTTCTCAATGACCGGCATCAGCACTTGATCTGTATCCAAAAGAAAAAGCTGGCTTTCTGCTCACCAGTGAGTTCCATGATGGGGGCGGCGAGTCCGCTTGTGCGGGGAATCTATGCAGAGAGACGAATTAGTAATCGAATACATTCTGATACATCATCAGAGATCCGTTATTTGAAATAGGTCAAAACCTACACCTTGAACGAGGGCACCATTTTGACCGGAGCTGGTAGATACGGCGTTCGAATTGAGGTTGGCATCGGATCTCTGCCTTTTCACTCGAACAAGCTGGCCCGACGAGCCAAAAGCGTCTTGAGCTGGGCGTTTCTCTCCAGACATGGCTATAGAAAGGACGACTTCAGACTTCGGGTCCAATAAGGGCCGTACGAAACAGACTGCGTAGTTTCGAACGATTCCTACAGGCGTTATGAAGGTCGTCCAACGAGACCTCCGAACCAACTTGATTGTGCTAACCTCAAGCGCCGTTGGGTGGAATTATCTACCCGTGTAGACGCGCTAGGCGCCGCGCGCGGCTATAAGTAGTTGTCAACAGCTTGACTCCACTACGGCCTCCATTTATTACTGACTGATCTATATACGAAACTTCGAATGTGGGGTTCTTATAGATTTGAAGATCCTGTTCCCGGCGACTCCGGGGAGTCCATCATACTGCGTTACAGAGGGCCAGCGCTATGTCGTTCACAACGAAAGCATCTCGAATTGGGGAAGAGTGAGTCCGATGATAATGACCATTTCTCTTTCATAGCAATTAACGTTCAGTCTTGCAGGATTTGGAAGTTAGTTGACAGCTTGACACCCTCCTATTCCCGCTCCTTTGTCCTTTGCCACTGTTGGACAGCCTCCGAGCTACGCCTCGTACGCGATTGTGAGGGTGTCCTAGCTGACGGCGGTGAGATGAGATAGGACGAAGGTGGACAAAATCAATGCAGAGCTGGTGACGTTGACCTACGGCACAATCGTTGCGCAACTCTGTCAGGACTACGACAGTGACTATCATGAAGTAAACAAACAACTTGACAAGATGGGATACAATATCGGAATGCGATTGATCGAGGACTTTCTAGCCAAGTCGGGTACGGGGCGGTGCTCCAACTTCCGGGAAACAGCAGACATGATCTCGAAGGTATGGAAAATTGAGATTGAGGAGACGCCGGAGAGGTCTCTTTTAGCCATTCTGATTCCAAATACTGACCAACCTCTTTTATGGGTGGTTCAGGTCGGCTTCAAGATCTTCCTCAACATCACCCCGACCGTGACAAGTTGGACGAGTGACAATAAGCAGTTTTCTCTAGTCTTCGACGAGAATCCGTTGGCGGATTTTGTGGAGCTGCCCGATGATGGCCGGGCACAGGATGAATTGTGGTTCTCTAACATCCTTTGTGGCATCCTGCGGGGCGCGCTGGAGATGGTGAGCTTTAGGCTTCTCCTTCCCCCCCGAGGTCTTGTTTCTGTTTCCTTTTTGATGATAGGAATCCTGACGGTATCTTTCTTGTGGGCTTGTCACCTGGTGTAGGTTCAGGTGCAGGTTGAAGCTCACTTTGTGAGCGACGTGTTGCGGGGCAACGATACCACTGAGATGCGGGTATCACTGATCCGATATATTGAGGACGAGATGCCGCCGGAAGATGAGTAAGGTAGTACCCAGGACGATATATCTAGGCCGAGCCATGGGGGCGTCTAGTGTTCCCCTCTCATCGGGATCCTGGTCTTCCTCATTTTACTAGCACTTTTTCTTCATCCCTTCTACCCTGTCTCCTCGTGTGGGCGAGGCCGGCTTGGGGGCGGCGAAGAGATTTTGAGTCACTTATCAGCGGCGCACAAGGCTTGGGCTGAACCATCAATACCCTTATCGCATCTAGCTACTGCTAATTATAGTACATATACTAGCTAAGTAGCTGTTTCCAACGTCCTTCCTCAATTCTATGTAATTCTATGTAATCCCCCGGCAAGATTGGTTCCGGGGTGTTAAGAACGCTTCCGAATTCGTTGCAAGTATCCCGAGAACAAAACCGTAGACATAAATTACTCGGAGGAAATACCGGTAAAATTATTATTATTATATGAACATCCTTCAGAATTCCGAATCTACTAGTGTGACCTACTATCCCATTGCTGGTTCGCAAACCATTCCTTGCTTGGCTAGACCACAAGCGCAAACGCGGGACCACGTGATGGCGGGATTGGGTTCTCTGAAACTTTCTTTTTCTTTTTTGGAATAAGGTGGGGGGAAGGCTGATTCAGGCATGGCGTGCTAAAGACTGCGCACAAGAGGGCGAGATCGGGATCCCCGGCCCCTCGTCGGCCCGTCGATCTTCCCGTCTGGGTGATTTCTGGATCAAAAAGGTTGACCATCCCCACTGTTGACCGCGTTGAATACTTTTCATAATCTTGCAGTCGCTGCAGATTCCCTTTGCTTGTTGTTTCCCTTTTCTTTTTTCTTTTTTTCTGTGGAATTTTTTCAGGTGGTTCTTACATCTTGCCGTCGGGCAACATTTCAGCAGTCCCTTCTTTGTTTGGCGCCTGCCGCACATCGATCCTACTATATATCCTCCGGGTGATGTTAGGCGCGTGTCTGCATCCAGATATTAGTAGTCCACCTCGTTGGGTCCAGAAAGCAGGCAAAGTGGCGTCTTTCCGACTCGGTATCTCGCGACGCCCTCCAAGCACCAGCAGCCCAGAGCCCTGCTCACCAGCCACGGGAATCCCCACGTGATCGAGGATCGGCTGATCTGCACTACCGTTGCCACCGTGATCAAAACTCCCTCTTCCCCCCGTATCTTCCAGCCCTCCTCCCTTCTTATCTTATTCATTCTGTCCTTCCTTTGAGTTCATCCGCTCCGACCAGCAGGTGACTCGGGCTCGTCAGCATCAGTCACTTGGATGAAAAAAAATAAAAAAGGGAAGAGAAAAAAAAAAGAAAAAAAGAGGCTGAAGAACCGAAAAGAGGAGAGAAGCGACAAAAGAGAACGCCAGAGGGTCAAATCCTGCGAAGAGAGAGAAGAGAGTCGAGGAAAAAGAAGCCACGCTGAGCAGAAAGAGAGAGAGAGCAGTTCAGCGCTTCTCGTTTTTCCTTCGATCGGATCAGATCAGATCAGATCAGATCCTTTCTATTATTATATATCCTTATTCTATTCTCTCTTCCCTCCATTCTCACTTGATATAAATTTATTCCACACCCAACCTCCCCTCCTTACGCCTTCTCTGAATCTAATTCCTTCCCTACTTCTTCCGCCTTCCTTCCAACCACCACCTCTCACTAAGTACTTACGAGGACCCGGACTAACTGATAACACGACGACATCCTCCATCTTTCCACCCTCCCGCACTCTCTCCCTCGACCCGCCCTTCCTTTCCTCCTTTCCTTCCTTTCCTTCCCCTCGCTCTCTTTTCTGTTCCTCCGTCGAACCCCCCTCACCTCCCCTCCACCCCCTCCCTTCCCTCCAAAGAAGAAGAGGATCCCGCTACCGTCGAACTAGGACAAGGTCCCCTCCCACCCCCCTCTCTCTTCCTTCTCCCGTCTCTAATCTTCTTACCTGATCATCCTGCCCAACAGCTGATTGTTGTCAGCCTCATTCCACATATCCCGAAACCCCAAGATTCTCTTCCCTCACCTGGTTCTCCCTTTCATTCCTAACGCAACGACGTTCTTGTGAATTCCCTCTCATTTCCTTTCCTGAGCCAGGAGCCGAAACTCGTCTTGTCCCTCCTCTACCGCCCATCTTGAAGCCAGTTTTCCTTTCCTCCCCAAAGTGACCCGCTACTCTTCGCGCTGGTTGCAGTTCTAAGGCTCGGATCCCTCGGATCAACATCGTACGCTCGTCACCCAGATAGGCTGCGCATTTCCGCCTCATCGAGCTTCTCAACTTGGCTGATTCGATCTGCTTCGAGGTTCGATTCGCTACAACCATCACACTCGCTCGCGCACCCGATCTTCGTTGGGAATCAGTCGATCGTCTTTCACCAGAGCCTTAAACTGAACAGATCCATCAGAGGAATCGGAATAAGGTTATTACTGAATCGCCGTCGGTAGATCTCACAGTGGCTATTATTTTTCCTATCTTACTTTGATTGAACGGCCGGTTGGTACCGTGCGGAAGTGGAACGCAGGTACCTAGGCGGAGGGCAGTTTTGATTCTTTTCTTTGTCGCGAGCCTGCAGCTTACTTGAGGTGGTGTGAAGTTGGCTCCTACCGTGAGACGGGTGAGTGCGCTTGAATCATCAGCCAAGTTAGAGGAGAACCGAGGGCAACGGGGGACTGATGAGGACTTAGTCATGAACCAGATGAACGTCGCGGGAATGAACCCCGGGCAAGGTGGTCCCGGGGGTGGAGTCCCCATGATTAATAACGGTTCAGCAGCGCTGCGCACAGATGGAGGAGCTATCAATACGGAGCAGATGGTCACCAACTTGAACACCTATATTTACGACTACTTCCTTAAGCGAGGTTATCATGACTCTGCCCGGGCTTTGATGCGGGACGCGCCTGACAAGTTGAATATCGACGAGACCAAAGCCAGCCCCAGCCATCGTCGCGACGGCGACCTGAACGGGGTTGATACAGATGGCATGATGGCTGATAGTAAAGACGGCGACAAGTTGAAGATACCCGATGATCTCCCTCCGCCTTTGCTCCAGAGTGAAGCCCCCCAGTCATCATTTTTATTGGAGTGGTTCAGTCTCTTTTGGGAGATGTTCTGGACGACCCGCAAGAAAGGCCAGAGCCCCGACGCGAGGAGCTATATCCAGTACGCACAGGTAATGCTCTTTCTCGGGCCACATCTGGTTATGCTTTTTTGTCTCTGCTTCTGTGGCTAACACTGTCCGATGACTAGGGTATGTTGCGACTCCGAGAACACAGTCAGAATCAAATTCTGCGCCAGCAACCGATGGTGCAGAGCCAGCTTACGATGCCCATGCGGCGGAACGGCATGGCGCCAAATCTACAGAAGGCCGTGTTACAGAATAACGCTAACCTGTATGCTACACTAGTCGAAACGCCTGCTCAAGAAAGAAAGTGGGAAATGGAACTGATTGGTAGATATAGGAGCCCCCAGCAATTGTCAAACCTGTCTAAAATCCAACAAATGCAACTCATGCAGCATCATATGCAGCGAGAACATTCCGACATGGACATAAATGGTCACCGTCCTCAGTCTCCTTCCTCCACCGAAAACGCGCCGTCTCCATCAAAACGGCCGCGCCTGGAGGGAACCCATATCAATGGCCAACAAATGGCACCTGGCACACGAGCACAAGGGCAATTGCCTGGTCAGCCCGCTTCGCAGGCCTTCCTAATGCAGAACGGGATCAACCCGAGGGCGATGAATCCCGCACAGTTGCAAGCTGCCTTCCAGCAGTCCAACCCGTCTGCGCAGCAGAAATTGCAGGTATATGCTCAACACCCGGCTTTTCATCGCTCACGCTCAGCATTGAATAACCAGGGCATGCCGAATGGCTTGATGAATCCCGGCGTGATGCCGAATCAGAATGATCTGATGCCACCTATACCAGACGGCCAAGGCCTCCTACCTATAGGTGGTGAGTACTATGGTGCGAATGGTCAGATCCAGGTCCGGCCCGGAATGCAGACTCCTGCCAATACGAACGGTACTCATGCTCTTCAGGATTATCAAATGCAGCTTATGCTTCTCGAACAGCAGAACAAGCGGCGTTTGATGATGGCTCGTCAAGAGCAGGACAATATGGTCCGCGACGGCCAACCTGGGCCGGCGTTACCGCCGGGTACCTCACCACAGGGCAGCCGCACTGGTGCATCCCCGAACCCCAGCGAGCAGATGAAGAGAGGCACACCGAAGCTGCCTCAGTCGGGCCTTCCGGGCTCGCCAAGCGCTGGTGAAAACATAGCCCAGGGTCGTGGTTCTCCAGCGCCCTTGAACTTTAATGGCAGCCAGATGGCTCCGGAAATGGGCTTTTTCATCAAACAAGACGGTCTGGTCGCTCCCAATATGCGACCACCCAGTTCGAACCCGGCTGGCTTCAATGGTCCTCAGATGGGTCAACCGATGGACGCCATCGGCCGACAGCAACCTGCTGGCGCTGCAGCCCGGATGTCTGCTGGGAGCTGGCCGCCACAGCAGCCACAGCAACCTCCACAATCGCAACCCCAGTCACACCAACACCAACAGCAGCAGCAGCAACAGCAGCAGGCACCCCAACAGCCACAACAACAGCAGCAACCAACTCAGCAGCAGCAAGCACAGCAGCAGGCCGCTCAGAGTCAACCCATGATACCGCAACCATCCCAAGCGAATCAACACCAAGCCTCTGGAACCCCCCAGGAGCGAAACGCCATGCCACCTCCTCAAGCACCCACCGCTGGAGGTGCAAATACTGGTCGGACTCAACCACTATCACCTCAGCCTGGAGCGGCACCTCCTACACCGCAGCAATCAAATAAGCCTGCACCAAAACCTAAGAAAGAAGCCAAGGATAACAGGAAGGTACCGTTTCCGCCTCCCCACCCTTTTTTATTTCTCCCGTTCTATTATGTATTGAACCCGAGTTTAGCGGCCTTCGAAGAAGGCGAGCACCGCCCCGAACGCGGCAAACGCGGCGGCTACTCCGTCATCGGAAGCCGAGCCTCCACCTACACCTGCCCCCTCGGCTCCGATCACACCACAACATCCCAACTCGTTCAATAAAACGGGAGCAAATACGGCAACCTCTGCTCCTCAGCAACCGGCAACGGCGGCCGCCCCACAGCCCCTTGTCCAACCCACAGACCCAAATCAGCAATCGTACGGTGAGCTGAATATGACAGATGTATGTGTTCCTTTTCCTTCACTACCCTTCATTGTCGTTGCTGTCTCACCCATCTCTTACCCGATGCTGACGGACGAATAAATTAGACACCAGCGTTCAACCTGGATTTCAGCGCTTTGGAAAACCCGGATATTCTAGAGAATTTCGACTTTGACACGTTTCTCAACACTGATGCAGACGGTCCTGGGTTTGGATTTGATCCGAACATGGCGTATTCCACTGATGGTGTTGAAACGGGTACTGGCGACCCTTTGTAAACCCAAGGCTGTGGAGGTTCTTAATTATTATACCCAAATGTGAATATTTCGTTTATATTCCATCGATTTGTTTGTCGGCTTAGCTATCCAAGCTACCCTGTCTCCACCGTTTTTATTTGGAGTGTGTATGTGTGCGTGTGTGTGCGTGTATGTGTGTGTATGCGCGTGTGTGGGCGTGTGTGGGCGGGTGTGGGTGCGAGGTAAGACGGGCGTGTGCGTGTTATGTGCGCACAAGCGTGTGTTCATGTGTTTTTCTGATTCTTGTTGCATCTAAAATTCCTTCGTAACCAGTAACCAGGCCGTTGGTATTATGTTATAAGATTGGCGTTATGTTTCTTTTGTTGCATACTCCTGATATATCGGAACCCGAGTTGTGGTGGAAGGCACTTGCTAGTCGGTATTGGTATGACATAATTTCGCCCGTCTTGTATTTTCCCCCTCCCTTTTTCTTTTTCTTCTGTGTTTTTTCCTGATCTCTATCCTTTTTCCTTTGCCTGGAATTTCATTGGTCATTGGTTTATGCTCCTTCCCTTGTTGCGTCGACTCACCTTGTCCTTTCTTGATAACGTGAATCATGTGCATACCGGCCTTTTCTTTAATTTGAACGGCCTGAAATCAGACCAGATATAGTCGATGCCCTTAGGTGTTCTCTGTCTTTTATTATTACCTCCATCGCGTCCGATACACTTTTCAGGCTTTTTGATAGGACTGAAAAGTCACTGTTACTGTTACTACTATTCGTAAATACTCCTGGTATTGATGGTGTCTATTGATATGTATATGCTGTACCTAGGTATGTGTATAAGAGTCTGCTACATATCATTAAAGAAAGGGCCTTGAGCCACTTACGATAACACTGTGACCAATATGGATGATGTAATAGATGGATTCATTATGTGTTAGAGGTAACTTTTAATATTCTCTTTTCTGATAATAAATAGGATTCATGCAAGAGATTCATGCTTATTACTATTATCAATGACCTTAGGTATCCTGGACTCGCATTATGGCCCAGATGATTTATTATAAAGGTTCATCCTATTAAGCGCCCATTCATAAAATATACGCAACAGTAACTATTATATATGATTATTCTATGTTATACCAAGGATGGGCTGTATATACGGATGTCTATAAACAGGCAAAGAAACATTGATGATCGGTGGTAGAAGATATTATTACTATTATCATTATTAGTATTATATTATTAGCTACTCCGACCAACTTGGGCGAAATAAGGTTCACCGTTTTTGTAGACCCAAAAAAAAAACGAGGTAAATAAAAGAACGCTACTAGTAATGGTACTAATTAATTATTATATAATCAAGTAAACATTGTTATACTACTATACTATACTGTAGTACCACTTCATAGGATTGTCTTATTAGCATGACGTATGTCATCATTCCCATAGTTATATGAAACAAGTTAGTAAGTTAACTAATATGTTTTAAAATAGGTATGTTATTAACTATAACTTAGTTAACTAGTGATAAGTTAGATATGAATATTATTTAATCTCAGTAAGCTCTCCCATTCCCCCCACCTTTCTTTTCAGATTGCTATATTTATACTACCATATCATAATCGTTCTACGGCGCTATCGCTTGTAGTCGGGAACCAAGTGTCACGCGGAACCAAGTAGTCACGGAAGTAAGTGTAATAACGCGTCTTTAACCTCCTTCACCGTACTTCTAATTGGAAATGGAGCCTAAATATTATGGGCCCCATCTCACCGAACAAGCCAACAACCACGCCTTTAATAATGCATTTTTGTGGGCCTTAGGAGAGGGTTCCGGAGAGCATCCTATACTGCTACCAGAACCTACCATGTCAAGGAGAACTCTCTATGTCAAGCAATATACCGATCGAAGAGGAAACAAAGGACCTCCGAGGCAGTATATAACAGACATGAGGTAGCAACAAAATACCGAGTGAGGCATAAGAGGAGGCCATCCGCCAGTACTGCCACGAGCAATGGGAGATAGGTTTTTCAGCGATCTCTCATCTGAAAAAGGTAAGGCATCCTTAGATATTTTCCATTTTCTAACTGCAATTCTCTGTAAATACCGATAGTCGCAATCCCCTGCGCGATCGCCCCCGGGTTGAAGCTGGTTCACGAAGTGGCTCAAAGCCAACAAAAATCTCCACATGATTAAGACAAAGGTAATTGCTCATGCAAGGCTTGATTTGAAGATGTCAAGGAGTGGTTCAATAAATACCGTGATACACTCGCAGAATACAAGGTTACGAGGGGCGAGAATGTTCTCAATATGAATGGGTCAGGAGCCCGGGTTGGGCGCCCTGCAGGGGAACATATCATTGTCCCAACTGATATAAAAGAGCATTATACATCTAGTCTGAAGAACCGGAGGTCTCTGACCGCTAACAAAACCATTATTGTAGATGGCAAAACACCTTGGCCGCCTTTCATCATTACTCCTGGGAAGGAGATAATGAAGAATTAGCTAGCTAAGGAGTTGTTTGGAACCGAGAGATTATTAGCTTGTCCACCCACAGGGAACACAAACAACCAGATTGCGTTGGAGTATCTTGACCATCTGATCGAGCACTCTCACGTCGGGCCAGATAAACCCTAGAAGATGCAACTACATGACAGACATGAGCCCCACAGAACAGATCCTTTCTAACTGAAGGCGGCGGAAAATCACATCAAACTCTTCTTTCCTTCACATCTTATGCACATGTTACAGCCACTTGATGTAGGCATCTTTCAGCTGTGGAAACATTACCATGATCTGGCAGTCCAGCGCTCTTCATAGTATCAACACTGAACACTCCATCTCCCCCTTGTTCCAGGATTTTACCCCAATTCGGCAACAAACCATGCAAAAGCATACAATCATGAATGCTTTTAAGAATTCAGGCATGTGGCCAGTGAGCTATAAAGCTGGTCTTAAGAAAATGAGAGCCTATCAGAAGAAAAAAAAGAGAACAATCAATGATGTGGAGGAAGAAGACAGCGCTTTGGATCTTCCATCATTATCACCTTCCCGCCCCAAAAGACCTTTGGAGCAGTACTGCAAAAGTATGATCCCTAGAAGACCGAGATCCAACACTATTCTCTAATCCCTCTGTTCAGCTGTTCCGATCCACTATGAAAACAATTGGTATAAAGCTTCAGAAAGCTCATATTAAGTCTATAGACCATGAGTCCCTCCAAGAGAGGATTCGCAACGAAAGTAAACGCAAAAGGGCATCGAGAAGAAGTGTTCATGAACAAAGGACTGTCAGCTGAAGTAGGAGAGCTGCGGGAAAAGAAGGCAATCAGAGATCAGGAAGAGTCAGCAGAAGCGCCCCGGAGAGCAGAGAGACGTCTTTCGCTGGTGATTAGCAAGGCCAAAAACCAGCTTAAACAACAAGGGATACAGGCTAGGAAGGATGAGAAAGCAAGGTTCCGGCGCCTGAAGGAGCGCACCCGGAACAACCAGTTGCCACGTACAGAGGATCTACACCCTATTTAAGAACCCGATAAACAGCCAACTCAAACCGAGGCATTGGTGTGCACGGCAGAATACCACCCTGAACTTGTTCAGGCTGTGAATGAAGCCAAAGCGCAGGGTGCCCGCACTACCCTGGGAGATTATGTAGATTCAAGCCTGCCAATATGGTGCAATTTGCCACTCTTAGTAGACTCCTCTGGTGTTGAGTCTGATGCAGGTTTAATCGACTCTATTCAGAGAAATGCAGATTGTGTAGCTTTTTAATTAATAAAAAGAAATATACTGTAATTATTATCTTCTACTTTGTTATGCGCAACCAATGGAAACAAATGATTGTTGATACCTGGCGGAGCGACTACAAGCTATAGCGCCGTAGAAGGCGGACTGACGATTATTCTTTCTAACTACCATGTATAAAGGCCTCGAAGGATATCGATATTACTAGATGGTGAAGATAAAGGTAAGACGCATCCGCATGGAGAGTTAAGCTCGGTAGAGGAGATTAATTACACAAGGTAGATGAGATCGTTGCGGCTCTAAAGGAATACCCTTTAGACTGTCAACTCAACGCTGACCAAACGGGCCTCAATTGGAAGGCTATACCGAATCGGAGTCTCTCAACCAAAGATATGCCTGGCAAGAAATCAAAGAAGGACTGAGTCCCTGTGATTCTTAATTGCAATGCATCAGGAATTAAGAATTTAAAGCCGTGGTTTATTGGCAAGGCAAAGAAACCATATGCTTTTCAAAGCCGGGGCATTAATATTAAGGCACTCCATATGGTATGACGCTCTAATAAGAAAGCCCGGATGAACACCGCAACTCTGATCGAATATCTCCGCTGGTTTGACGCCCAGATGACTGAAGATGTGGTCCTCCTTGATAACTTTAAAGCCTATAACGCTGCAGTGGCCTTCTTTACCTCGGGAGAAACCGAGCCTCTCCGCTATACAAAAGTCCTCTTCTTCCCACTGAAAGTTACGAGAAAATATCAACCCTGTAATCAGGGCATTATCGCTGCTTGGAAGCACAATACAAGCGGCGGTGGCCGAGATATATATGTGAGGAGGCAGAGGCGGGAAGAGACCCCTATTGAGACAATGGCTATCCTAAGGCGTTACGCTGAGGGATACGTGCCTGGACACCTGATGTTAAAGAGGAAATTATCAGGAACTGCTGGCTGCCATGGTACTTCTCTCTAGAACCACCTCCTGGGTGGAAAGAGACACTAGAAATACATGCAGAAGCGCGGTTACTTATTACAAAGGTCTGTGAGCAGCGGAGGATTAACAATCCCATGACCAAGGAGGACTTTCTTAACCCGGAAGGTGAAATTGTACGGGATGAGATTGAGTTGAGGCACATATCCTTGAAATTTTTGCACCTGAGGGGAGGGAGATGATGATGAGCCTAGATTAGTTCAGGAAGAGGTTAGGTTCGGAAGGTAACAATGGAAGAGGCCCGGTGTGAGCGTGTACCATCCATGATCTCCACTCCGGCACCGGAGAAAGTGTTTCTCCGATGTCACCTGACATTCACCT
>JAHQZX020005618.1:0-71741 GCA_019804575.2 Pseudotulostoma volvatum
GTCTCGAGTAGGAGTCGAGTAGACAGTTGTCGGATGGTTTTTATAACCCGTTTCCCTCTGATTGTGTGGGTTGACGCTAACGTTAACGCGTTGCGCGCTGTCGCCACGCGGATTCTTTTGGCTTCACCCCACAAAGGGATTACTGACACCGGACACCATGAGAAGGTAAGAATCCATTGTCCTAACTGCTTTTTCATTTTGATAATTACTGTTGGGATACCTGTCGGGTCACATTCTGCCATCCTGCACCGCTTTCCACTTTAGGTTAGGAACTCCGCCGTTTCAACCACCTTACATAAGGTGAAGCCCTTTTTCTTTCCTTTCTCTCTCTCGTACTTAGTATTCTAGGGTATCAGCCCTTTACTGGAGCAAGCAATTCATCCTTTTGCATTCGGTCTAGGTCTGGCTCTTCACACCCCTAGTTTAAGGTATACGAACAAGAATCTTCCTAGAATTGCTCTACAATTCAACATTGAATTCAACGTCTTGCATGTCGAAGACTTAAGTTAGGAAGTGTGTGGGCTGTATTATATGTAGTAATATATATAAACTTATGTTGAATAAGGATTTATGAATGGCAACAATAGAGCTATCATATGTATGTATAGGAAACATCGAGGACCGTTAGTTGGGGCGCTGAAATGTATGTATCATGTGCTTACGTAATCGTATGACTCCCGGTTTTTCTTGATAAACCGTTCTCTGTAACTTCATTACCGACATGGGTGGAGCAATTGTCATAACAATAACAAATGTTCAATTGTAGGATCCTTTTGTTACATATTCGGCAGCAGTCGATTTTTCAACCAGTCAAGGAACCGCTCTTTGTTGAAATAGCTCTCCTTTAGTCCTGTACACAGTAGCTAACTATGTAAAGTCATTGCGGCCAAGTCTTGCCTCTACGAACGTCTGCTTCATACCTAGTCTCCTGTCCAATTGGAGCATATGCTCGATATCGCCATCCTGTTTTCTCGTTGAAGATTGATTCGTTGGTTCAATGGCTATACTGTCCTGTCCGTATGGAAATTTTTTATGTCTTCTAGGTAGGCCTCACGCAATGTCTCACTGCGGTTTAATGATATTTATCTGAGCTCCTTCCTTGTATTTTTTATCCGCAGTTGTTAAAACAACTTCAAAATAAAAGATTAATAACCACAAAAAATTGGTAAACTCTAACCTCAGAACTAATTACCAATCAAATATTACGTCTCAAACATGAAGATGTGGTGAATCTGTGGGTAAAAATGCTAGGAACACACTGATGTCGTGGCCGGCTACCTTTTTTGGTGTTTTCCCCGCCAAGAGTTTCACTGATTTTTGCATCCGGCCACCAACGATGGTGGTGGGAAATACTGAATCCAGTTCTTATAGTAATAAGTGACTGTGGATTTGAGCTCCACATTTAGCAATTACTCGTCTAAGTTCGCCGAGATACATAACACATTAATAATTACAACTTGAATCATGCACTCGTTAGATGAAATCATACATACAGTACTAACAAACTATACATTACCTGACAAAACTGACAAAACTGCTCCATGATCCTAGAGCCTACGTCAACGCGGTTCAGTGTCTATTTTGAAAAAAAAAAAGCACTGTGTGACTACATATGTACAGTACATACATATCGACGCTCCGCTAAACCTAATTCGGTTGGGGAAGTCGACTTAGCTCTAGCCGATATGAATAAGATCTATGGAGAAAAATTTTTCGAAGGAAGACCAATTGACAAGTAGAGGGGCGGTAATTGGGGTGGTGGGTGGGTGTGGTAGACGACGGCATGAATATTTAAATTTACACACAAATAATTGTAAAATGGGTTTGGTTCTCTGAAGATAATTTTGAATCCCTGGCGGCAAATGGTCGCAACCATTCAGCCTACCGAATTAAGTTTAGCAGAGTATCGATCGTAATTCTTGGAGTGTCGTTTAGCAACGCCCTTATTATAATATAAGCCTTCTTTATTCTAACTGTATTAAAAAATGGTTTATACTTATTATCAAGATCGTCTTTATTATTATTATTATTAATCGAAAATTTGAACCCATGTAAGAGCCTTTTCGGCTGTGGCGCTGCTTGTCCCGGGTTTCCTGCATAACTCTTTGACCTTTTCCATCCTCGCTCCGTTCCCGCAAGGGCTTGGTCAACCCATCTTGACTGCTAGGGTGCTCGAAAGTATGTAACAAGTCGTAATCTAACCCATTTCAAAATCTTGATCAAGGCCGTTAGAGTAACAATGAGACACCTTTGATTTATGTTGAAATGGGTACTTAACATAATAATAAATAGGGGCGATATAAGAAGGTACCGGATAAAGGTACCAAATCAAGGGTTTTCGGCATTATTTAAATAACGGGACCAAATAATGCTGAAATAAAGCTAGTACCTATAAAGTCTTCATATCCCTATACATGCAGTCTAAATCAGGCTTGTGGGCTCGACGGCAGGCTTCGCCTGTGACCTTGCAAGCATGCCTGAAAAGGAATGATGTTTTATTAAATACTGGGTTCTAATAATGTTCCAGAAATACTATGTGGCTTTGGATTGCTACCGCTACCGGACAGCTTGACCCTCTCTTAACGGGTTGTCTTGATGTCGTTTACGAAGGATGACACTTATTCACATCGAGTTCGACTTGCTGCCGACGATCTCTCAGGATGAAAAACCTTGATAGCAAGTTAATCTTCGCGAGTTTGAATTACTGCCAGAAACTTAAACGTCACCTACCTATCTTTAATAGATATGGCGCCGCCTTAAAAACCCCTCACAAATAATGAGATGTCATGACTCGAATCATACCTTAAGAATCATATAAATATCCTGATACAACCCCCCTTCTAAAATTTCACCCGAAACCCCATCTTCCTCCATTTTGAATCGTCACTTCAAAATGGCAGCCCGAAAAACGACCGTATTCGATATGCTAGAGGCATAAGTAAAGGGGGAGGGAAACTCTACCACTACCCCTTCCTGGGAGGCCTTCAAGAGGAGCTCCGAAGTCCTGGACACTATCCTAAGTAGCCATGGCGAATAGAAATCAGGTTTGATAGGTATCATTCTTCCGCCTCCTCATCGATATATCCCTCCTATGACATATCTAGATCACTGTACTGAGGCCCGATCATACATGCCCCATGTGAGCAAGAACCGATTCACAAAGGGAGGACTCATTGGCAATGCCTTTTGATCTACGACTTCAAGACCAAGCCGAATGTCAATTCAGTCGGGTTGAAACCCGGTAAATGTGGAGGAGTGTGGGATTGCCGGAATACTCGACTGTCTATGGAAAAAACCTTTTCATTATCGATGTTCGTAGGATCCTTGGCTGAAATAGTGCGTATCCCCAATTATTGATAGGCTCACATGGAAAGGCCTATGTGGCATACTATGATACCACATAGTGCATAGTAGATTTGCTCGCTGATTTATGACATCTACCACAAGCTCTTTCACGTCAATTGGCTAACCTACCTCACTGTGGACGAAAATGGGGAGATAGCTGGGCCTACATAGCGGGATTCATTGCACGCAATGATCGTCCATTTCCTACAGAGATGTACGTTTTCTCCTAGAGGGCAATGTGGTTCTATCTGTCATGGATCACTGGGATTCTGGAAAGGGAAAGGGAGAAGGGGGGGAGCCCTTATTTTAGAGGTGGGAAGGTTGGTTGAATCAGACATGCCTGATATCCCGAAATGACAGCAAAAGGAAGAGAAGAATGTTTGAGGAATATCTTCCTAAGGTTCCAATGAACCAACTGTGAGAGCGAGCTACTGCGATGATCCCGTTTTAAGATCGCCCTCATGCTAACGTGGTGTTACTCCAGCTCGTTGTGAGCTGGCGGTGGAGATTCCTTCGTTCGTAAGGAGATATATAACATGAATTTTAAAGGGTGCTAATTATAGCGCTAGGCACCTGGATTGTGCACATCTATGTCATCCGAAGGCTCGATTGCGTGCGGAGGGTGGTTGTAGAGGCCCAGTTCCAAATGCTCACTGTGTAACGGGACGATTTGATTTGACCTCGAATAGTCACTTCGTTGACAAGTGAGAACTTGGTAATGTCTATCTGTATAGGCGGCTGATTGATTGTATAGCCTGGTATGTGGGCAAGGTAGTACAGCGCCCTATGTTCAGGTAAGGCCACGGGTTTGACAATGGACCTTCAGATTTAGGGATAGCATGATAACAGATGTGTATTCGGATGATATGGCGATGGCGATGGGTAAGTTTCCTATGAAGGGGCTTCGCTTCACCTCGTTGGAACCCCGCTTAGAGCATTACTATTTTGCAACGGATGTAATAGTTGAATCGTATGAAATAAGATTGGGTTTCGATCACCCTTGCTAATATGATGATTATTTAGTTACGCTCCATAACCCTTGATTCCACAGGCTACTCCGCGGCATGTGCTGATTATGGCCCTCAGCCAAGCCTCGTTCTAATTCTCCAACAGCTAAGGAAGAAGCTGGTTGTCCATAGCCCCCGAAGTAGCCTTGCGGAAAGTAACCCCCTGGGGGTAGGTCCCATTCTGCGGTTATAGGGATGTGCCAGAGCCTTGATGCGGGCGTTTCGTTGTGAAGAGAATAAGTATTTGATAGCGGTGGAGGGAAGCCGAGTGACGCGTGTAGCTGTGTCAAGTTCTGCCGTTCATAATTCAGCATTTCCTGAGGCCTCGTGTCTTCCGGTATAGCCAAACCAATAAAAGAATCAGAATTGGAAGCGTTGGTTGTGATGGTATATCCAGACGAGTTCATAGGAAGCGAAGCTTCAATTCCGGGAACATACACAGCGCCGGACGGGCCAGCGCCGGAGGGATGAGTAGTAGTAATATTCAAGTCCTGGTCGCGTACAGAACTTGCAATGCTATGATGCTTTGGTGACGTTGTTATGGAAGTGTTTTTTCTCAGGGAGTTTTGATTTCTTTCTCGTATCCCCAACTCCTTTTCTTCTTTCTCGATAACTTTGCTCGCGATTCGTTCAAACATAGAGCATATGTCGGCCATGACTTTGGTATTAATAGATCCACCATCAAAGGGCACGATCTCAGTGAAAAAATTTGCAGCCATATTCAATGATTGGAGGTTCTCCTTGACCTTCCGGTCTCTAGGATCCCGTAATATGCCTGTGAACACAATAACAGCCGCAAGGAAAACGTAATAGAGGAGAGACCTTAAATGAATGAGTGCCAGTGACTTATAAGGTTCACTTTGTTTGCTTACCAAATCCAATTTAACTCCTCGCGCGGAACCTTGTTAGCTAATTTCAATGATTCTCGAGCAGCTTGCAAGCAGGTGTGGGCTGACTCGTACAATTGATCGTCATGATTCCTACCGCTAGTGTGCTGCTGTGGCGAGTTGTTGACATCGTTCGAAAGGCGATCATCATAAACAAGAGGGATCTGATTGATCATGACCAATGATTGGTAATAACCGAGTTGAAGGTGGATGCACCAGTAACGTCCAAATGGATCATCATTATATTCCTTAAACGGTTCGACGTCGGCGAGAGGGCTCTCTTGCCTCCAGTCTGCAAGTTCAGCGTTCAGAGTTTTGACGACTTGACGTATTTCCACTAGTGGCTTTAGCCAGGAGATTGCTGCGTATAAACGGCGGTAGATTCGACTTTTGATGACGCATAGGCGGCAAAGAAGCTTAAATAATCTTAAATAGAGGTGGTCAGGATCTGCGATTTCATTCCGATCTTCCGCTGAGGGTAAATCAACATCAAAATCTTCCACATCTTGAGCTGGTGCCGTTCCCACACGAATACTAGCACTGTGGAGTATTTAGTATTGAGGTCATCCGATTCGAATGGCTGGCTCACCTGTGGTCTAGAATGAAAGCGGTCCAGAAAACTCTTTTCCTCTGTTCTTGTTCTGCTGGGGACAGCTCTGAGCGAGACACTCGTCTATGAAGGCCAATTTGGTGGCACGCTCGGATTGCCATCATGGCTAGACGGTAGGAAATGCCTAACCAACAATGTGTGCGGAGGAATAGAGCCTATAAAGACCGTCTCAGTAAGATGTGGGTCAAGAGAGAAAGTTGTATCCCCACCATTCCCACCAAAGCTTGAGCGCTCAAAAGACCACAACGTCGTAATGTGAGATCCGTCAGGACAGATGCGGCATTCTTGAAATACATCCAAGCTTTCTCACTGCTCTTTTCTGGTCCATCCGTTTCGCGTGAACCAGTCCTATAGGCTATAGCCAGGAGGATATTGATGCTTGCCCACCGGGCGGGATCATCGCAAGTCTGTTGTGTATATTGCCACTCAACCAAATTCATAAAAGTTTCCTCATGATAAATTGGAAAAAGGCGATTGGAAGTTCGGAAGTATATTTTCAAGAGGAAGAAGACCTCAGACCTTGGTGGCAAAGGCTTGAAAACACGACAAGAGAACAGGTCGTGGAATACGTCAGGCCTCCAGTAACTCCATGGGGTATCTTGAGGCGGTTTTGCAAGTAAGCCGCTACCAAAATTTCGGTCACCCGTTTTCTCTCTTATCCACTGAATTCCACTCTGGGAGAATATACTAAAACCCGAAGAACATCCTAGGATACCTAATTAGCTAATTTCCATCGGGGAAGCATTACCCCTAGAGTAGCTTATCATGCGAGTACCAATATAGTAAGGTTCCCCTCCGCCGGTTATTTGTACCAGAAGGTTGTTCCCTGTATAAGCTGAATCTACCAATTTGGAATCCTCAGCGCCCTCTGAGGGCTCTTCTGTGTTTGAAGAACTGTGTGAATCCGCACTCTTTGGAAGGTATTCAACTGATATATTTGACGCCGTTTGACCATTCATATCATAGTCAGAAACTGTGCTATCCCTGTCGTTATCAAGACTGGACCCGTTCAGGGAGTCCAAAATTGGGTTGGCACTTTCGTCCCGCTCGTAATCCTCGTCGCTATCATTGTCTGAGCTCTCAAGGGGGTTGCCTCCCTCCGTCACGATGTCGACGTCAACATAATCACGAGGAAGCACCCCAGCAGCGCGGAGTAGAGATTCAACCTGTCTTAAACGTGTCTCGAGGCCTTTGATATGATGCGCCCTGTAAGATCAGAGTTAGTAACAAGGCGTAACTTAACAAGGCGTAACTCCCATGTTAAGGAAATTATACCTTTTGAGTGATTCCCTTTTTGATCTTCTCGGAGAAAATACGCATCTCATGTTACGGTGAAGGCACTGAACGCAAGCCTTTGTTTGATCCTCCAGCTCACACCTGATCTTTCTCCTCCGACACATTTCGCATGCTTGTGGAGACTAGTGCAACAGATTTTAGTGACAATCATCCTAGCTCATGGTTGGATGCATTGTTATTCTTACCATTGCGGCACGTCTCTGCCCGCCAAGTAACGCCCCAATGTCCCGAACGGCAATGCTTGAGCCTGACTCCATCAAACCCAGCAACCTCAGGCTTTGCATCTTGGCATGTTTCTCCGACGAGAGGCGTTCGTCGCCGGCGAAAGCATAGGACAGACGCACGTTGTGAACGGGAGTTGAGTTTGCAGGGTCACAAACAAACACTACAAATACAAAGTAACATAGGATTATAGTAGAGTATGACATGTATATAAACAGTCCTGATCAGCGGGTCCTGCACCGCCGCCGCAAGTGCAGTAGCGTAGAGGAACCAAAGAGTTCCACGGCCTAAGCGAGACGATCTATTGGATGTTGCACGGGCGGGTAACTGGCGCCAAGCCTCGCTTCATCAAGATCTGGGTATACATCTTTGTTTTATTATTGGCGACATGCCAACATCAGTATGTACATTGCTTTAGGTAGGTATCATAGTTAGTCCATATATCCTCACAATCCAGCAGTGTTATCGGAAAGTCGCATCGTATTTATAAGTAGGGATTCGTCCTCACAGGATGAGCTTCTCACCGCTCGATCCTATCTCAACAGGGATTGTGTGTGTATGTAACCTCAGTAAGCGTCAAGAGGGTCCGGGTCCGTATTCGGATTGGGAATACATTTATTTGGGAAAAGGCTGAACTGTATAACAAGCTTGCGTTTATCTTACAAAAGAGGTATAAATAGTATCACATATAAACATATAACATAAGTTATATGTAATTGCTAAAGTGACACCAAGGTTGAGGGTTCAAACCGCGAGCCGCCACCTTGCAGGGGTTGGACAGAACAATATTAGTGCGTACAGACAGTATCTAAGCGGTGAATCAGTCCTGCACGATCTTAGGTATATGTAGGTATGTATAATATGTAATGTACATGTACATGTACAGTACAGTACATGTCCTGTACATTCGCCCTATCTGCCTTCCGACTCCACCGATTGAATACAACGCTATCATAATAAGTACTTTCGACTTTATTATTAATCATGGCTTGCTGCATTTACAATCTCACTATTGTGCCATGCACAGAACCCCCGCGACTAAACATCGCTATATGATAGTGAATTACATAAGTTTGAGCTTTATCAACTGATTAATTATGATAATTGAAACAGCATTCACTATGATTGGCCATGTACAGCATAGTAATACATGACTTATCTTGGGTAGCTAGTGAGGCTAGTGAGCCTAGGATGGCTTCCTTTTCAGGCTTCTTCTCCGAGTCTAAGTTAGTTACTCCCCTTTCTATTATTAACTGTAAACTACCTCAGTAAATCGCTAAGGTACTGCAATTACTGAGTGCTTTCTCTAACAATATTGCCAACCCCGCACCTACTCCAGTTCTCGGTCAATTTGAACCGACATATACTCGAACCCAAATACACTCGAGGCACAAATTTCCCTTTTTTCCAGAGCCTCGGCACTTGGGTCATCCGAGCGGTGACCTCTAATCCATTCTTTCTTCAACCTTTGAACGTCTCGATTGGACAGCGGTAATGAATCAGCGGTAGAAGTTTCAAGCGCAGAACCCCAGAGGTAAAGTAACACTGCTGATTTGTCTCTGGATCTTGCGGCGCGTCGGTGGACGCGTTGGTGGATGCTTTCCGCTTCTTGGAGCTGAAAATACGACTTTGAGCATTAAGGCTCTAAGGTCATCTCGGGCAACAGTTATAATTACTCCTTTCGAAACCTCTTCTTCCACGCATAGTAGTAAAGCCCTAGAGGCCTTGGCCTTTAGGAACACTTGGCTGTATGGGAATATGGCCCACGCAAAACCAACTAGTAACAGGTTCCAAGACACAGTCCTATCTAGGTAGTTTCATAATAGTTGTTGTGGTACAGCCGACCGCGATCTCTAGTTAGGCCGAGGAAATGAACGACCCATTTCGATTTCTTGGGCCCAGGACGAACTTATGATCATCGAATGTAGTATGTATGTTAGGATGAAGAGCGATCGCATCCGCACATCATCAATAGTGTACGGGAGACAGAGCTTTACATTCAGATTGTATCTATGACACTTCATTGTGTTTGTTGAGAAGTTAGAATTGCTCTAATTCATTCCAAGGATAGAGATGCGCGGCTTCGTAGTCCCCTCGACACTTTGCATTCACCATCGCGATGGATAGCACTGCAGGTTCGCGTTGGGGCCATCAGCCTTCGTGCACTGCACTATCATAAGCGGCGCGGTACATTTTGTAGTCGACGGCCCACCTTGAGAATTATTCCATGCATTCCGTGGTGCAAAATCGTGCCAAAGCTATACATATATGCAAGAGCATGGCAGGAATGGGGTGGTGGCTAGTCTATTGCCATGATACCTAATCAATTAGCTTCTCTGTCGGTTGTTACAAGCTAAGGAGGGCCTCAATGCCACTGAATATCTCGAGATTCTTGATGCAGTTCACGAGCTTGGCCGCTTTACTGTAATCAGGACAGCCTCACAAACTGTAAGAATGCACTGAGTCCTGATTATACCTCAACATTGAATACTTTCAACAACCTGGGCCTTTTATACTCTGGTCAGAGCCGGCTTGTTAGTCCCTGTTGAGGAAATTGGGTATGAGAGCAAACCGTCGGCATTAGCAACAGCTGACGCACGAGCTAGCTTATGGAGCAGAAATATATCTATAACCGTAACTCGATCTCTTGTAACTATTATACAATGACGACCAGAGGTTAGGATGTAGGAGTGGTTCTAGCCTTACGCGTATCAAGCGTAGAACCTAGTATACTACTACAGTATCCTATTTTCTCCACAGTCCCAACGGATGTACCAACAGGCACTGACTGGTCATGAGAATGCACTCAGTTTCAATCACACTTATCACCTGAACACTGGCAGCAATCTGGGCCTTCTCCATTCTCCAGGGCCAGCTTATAGAAGTAGAGCAGATGTACCAGCGAGCGTTTGCTGGCGACAAAAATGTACTGGGTCCCGATCACACTTCTACCCTGGACACTATCGACAATCTAGGACTTTTATACAAAAACCAGGACCGGATCATAGAGGAGCACTAGCCGGCTATGAGAACGCACTTGGTCCTAGACATACCTCTACTTTAGACGCTGTCAACAATCTATAGCTAGGCCTTCTCTACTCCGATCAGGGCCAGCTTATGGAGGTAGAGCAAATGAACCATCGAGCACTGGCTGGCTATGAGAATGGACTGGGTTTCTATCACGCCTCTGTCCTGGACACTGTCAACAACCTGGCTATTTTGTACAAAAATTGGGACCGGCTATTGAGGCAGAGCGGATGTTCCAGCGTCCACTAGCTGGCTACGAGAAGGAGCTAGGTCCCAACCATATCTCCACCTTACACACCGTCAACAATCTGGGTCTTCTTTACCCTGATCAAGACTACTTAAAAAGGTAAAGCAGATGTACCAGTGAGCCCTAGCCCGCAAGGAGAAGGCACTGGGTCCCAATCACACCTCCACCCTCCACACTGTCAGCAATTTGGGCCTTCTCCACTCTAACCAAGGCAAGCTTACAGAGGCGATGCACCAGCGAGCTCTGGCTGGCTATGAGAAAACACAGTCCTAATAATCCTCCCATCCTGCGTACCAATTAACCATCTAGGCTTTCTCTATTCTAATTAGGGTAGGTTCGTAAACTTTCTAGAGAGGGCTAGCTAGCAAGGAGAAAGCACTGGGCTTCTATCGCATCTCTACTTTGCAAGCTGTCTAAGACCTGGGGAATGCCTATAAGCCCAGGGTAGGCCCATAGAGGCGCAGGTGGTCTACCAACATGCTCTCACCGGAAATGGGAAGGCACTAGGCCTAGACCATAGCGACACTTTGTTGGCATTTGACACGATACATTCTCTACTGAAGGGGGGCCAGCTCGGAGACGTACTAGAATCTGTCTTTCATGATCAAAAGGAAAGTCTCCATTATGTGACCTATACACACTACCTATCTAGGAGCGCTGGGCAGAGTAGTGTTGGCAACCCGAGTGAACATGATAATTTTGATGTTATTACGATGTATTGATGAACCGTCCAGGCATCTATACGAAAGGATTCTAAAACTCACTATGGTCACATGCAACAACAATTTATGGCGAACTTTTTACTTAAGACTCTTTACCATACCTATTTTACTGGCTCTACGTACATGTCATTCTTCAGTTTAATCATTATCCATTTCTTTCACGGTGCCCAAAGAAACTTGAACTACGTTTGCCCTATTCATCCAAAGCGCCTTCTATCTCTAAACCTACATGGTTACTCTATCAACATGGCTGTGGTACTTCCAGCAGGCAACACTTTAGGTGAAGTAACTGATAAAGAACCACTAGACTAAAAGTCCTGCTAGCATCCTTTTCCCTTTAGACTAGCCTCGGTTCTTCGCCATGCTCAGACAGTATGTAGCCATGGCCTCTCCGCTGGCCTAAGCTACTCAAACTTCCTCGCAGACCTTCCCGAAGCCATTATAACGAATAGGCCTCAATGTACATTCCATACGAAACATAGACAGTCCAAGAGGTAGGGCTAGTTTTCGCCTATCAATAATAAGACAGATCCGAAAATAAGCAAAATTCAGTAAAAAGAATGCCGTGGAAATAGAGATATGATAAAAGCATCCGCGAGCTATGGTTATGCGAAGATAAAAGTCCGTCCATATCAATCATGTCATGAGCTAATCAAGTAATGGGCTGCAACCTTAAAGCTGATTTAGACTTTGTATAGGAGGTCGCCCTCATATAGTCATAGTAAGGCCTGAAACTCTTTATAAACCTTCTAAGAGGTCCTCTAGTTGTAGGCGGTTCCTATGTGATCATGCAACGAAAGATCGGGGATTAGCGAGATATCTAGGAGAAGGCCTGAAATCATATCTAATGCGCCCTCGGGTGTTATGATTATATTGTAGGCAGTTGGGTTCTTAATCTGTTAGGTTTCACATCCGGCAATCGCGTTCTCTTCCATCAAGGAAATGGTATGGGATAATCTTGACACGTGGTGGCGTTACCCATTCATAACGGACCGCTTTTTTCAGAGACATACCATTCCCATCGATTTTCGCCAACTTTCAACCATCTTCGAGGTATGGTATCTTGCGCCATCATTCTGCCAGATGGCATCCCCATACTTCTCCATAACCTGCTGGTACATGGGGTGTCCGTGGTCATTCAGTATCTTATTGGAATAGATTATGCTATTCATGTGGGTGTTCGCGGGCAGAATAACTAGTTTGCCCTTGTAGGTGTAGTCAATACAACCCCAAACGCCGACTATGGTGTGTCCAGACTTGAAGGTAGGTATGAGGTACTGCGGCTTGAGAACGTCACCCCTTTTCCGCTTCACGTATGTCGTCAGGGTATGAATGCCAAGCTCAAACGTGCTCTCATCCGAAAAGACTGCGCAACGCCAGTCGTCAATGCTTCAACTAAGGTGTTCTTTGGCCCATTTTAATCGGGCTTGCCTATGATCGTTGCTAAGAAATGGCTTCCGTCGAGGTTTAAACGCGTAGAGTTCATTTTTTTCTCAGATATCTAGATATCTCCGCACAGTGGTCAGGTGAAGCTGTTGTCCCGATTTGGAGGGTGTTGCAAGTGTAGCCCACGTATCTTGGGGATTGCTGTTCACGTGATGAAGTAAAGCGCGTTCCCTTCTAGTGAGCTTGGACTTTCGCCCTAGCCGTTTTGAGGGCTTTTCGATACGTTCCTGCTGTTTTTCGCGGCTTCCAAGGAGGCGATATACAGTGCTGCGGGGGAGATCTAGTGTAGCAGCAACTTGAGAGGCAGAAAACTTTGGATCATGAAATTTAAATACTAAGCGAAGCACCTCACTAGAATGCTCGCACCTTGAGGTTTTTGGTTTGGTAGGCATGATGACGTGAGAGCTATCCATGGTTCAGTAGCAGGTTTGAAAACAGGGAATGTTTTGTGGTTTGTGGGTCATGTGACGTTTTGTCTCATGACTTCCGTACCAACGCAGTTCATTGGTCACGAAGTGGAGGGAAAAGGTTAGAGCTGTTGCAAATAAGAGCTTGCGCACGTGGAGATGCTCAAGGGTCCATTTGACGACCTTTGGGATACCTCGGAGGCTCTTCCGTCAGAGGAGCACCCGGCTGACGAGTTGATGATAGTGGAGATATGTATCATTGTGCCTGCTAATCTCCTTAAGCCGATATGGGCTTTACAATCTGAGGATTCTCATGCACGTAGGAAATGGAGGGATATAAGATCATGCCAGGTATGTTCCTGGTTGGCAACTTGTCATTGAATGGTGATTGCTGATCAGAAATGCGTAGAAGACCCATGAGACCGATAGAGTCCTAAGGATACTTGCTTACGGTCATGAGGTAAAGTGAGCCTAGAATGCTATCAACTTATAATATATCAAGTGAAATCTTGTAGCGACGTTGCTGGCGGGTTGCGCATCTCAGTTTCACCCTTTAAACACACGCCTAAAAATACACTAATCTCATCCTGTCGCTTTTCGGCTATTCTCATCTACATGTTCAAGTTTCCTTCAATCTTCAAGCCGTATTTCCTAAGCCAATTACCAATTATGAACTATATAGAACCCACTAATTAAAGGCCAAAGATCTATAATAGCACGTCTTAAAAAGCGTTCGAGGATTATTTGAGACGTAGAAAATGCAGATAGTGGAGAATTGAAACGATGCAAGAGGCAAATAGGAATCTTTTGACTGGTATTTTTCATGACCTACACTGGGAAGGACAGTTAGATAGTGAGGAAGAGATCTAGTGATATAGAAGTGCCAGAGCCGGAGGATAATCTCAGTAATTAACATTAAAGGGAAGAATGCCTTCGACCAACTTTTACCTGGTCTGTCCGGAACTCACGGTCTGCCTGGATGTAACCCCGCAATCAATAGAGAATGCTGTGCGACCGTGCTTCTTCAAAAGCAACTCTCAAGAGCAAAAAGGCTACGGGAAACAATAGAGGCTGCCGCTCAATAAGCCAAGACAAGCAGAACTAGTCCAAAATAAGCCAAATCTCTCAAGGAGTCAAGAGCCACGTCATATCTTAGATTTATAGGGGAAGGTTACTAGTACCCTTAGTTCTGTCGAGGTAGGTTCGAACGACCGCCTCACGTGACTCTGCATTCCGAAAGGGGAATAGTATGAATATCACGTGGTATAAAATCGGCGGTCTGTATTTAGGCTTAGGGCTAGGGCTAGAGATTAGGGTAAATCATAGATAAGAATGACACACCTGTACATCGTAGTATCAGCTACCCAGTCTTTAATGGCGTCAAATAAATCGCTACTACCTATCTATAGGGCTATGAAAGCTCTGGAGATAAAAATCAGCCTACAGACCCTTCCCTTACGAACCTACAAACCTTACTAAATCAAACCTACGAGACCATTGAAGATGCGACCAACTCAGTCAATACCTTTGCTCGGCAACATGGCCATGCTGTTGTAAAACAAGCAGAGAAGACAGGGCTATACTAAGAAGGTCGAACCTAGATGTGACCGTGGTAGCGAGTATAAAGATCGTCTTTCAGAAGGCCAGAGAAAGCGTGCTGGATCTAATACTCTTACAGACTACCCATTCAGAATCATTCTTCGGCGAGCTGCTGAGCATGTCCCTTTGAGTATGGAGATACGAAACAATCAGCATAATCAGCAGGAAGCACCCGAGTCAAGTTATACCGCTCATTACCATCAAGATGTCATCCAGAATTCCAGTCAAATCAAACAACAATTCAATGTCGGGATTGCACCACGTTATATTCTTTCAACCCTTAGAGCAGACGGCATTGAGAGTATTCGACCACGAGATATCTACAGCTTTGCACGGGATCAGAGAAGGCAATTCCTTGGTAATAGGACTCTATCGTGATGGAGGTACCCGATAGATTTGGTAGATGATGTCTTATTTTCTAACTCTCATAGATGAGAGAGCTATATATATCTTACATAATGATGATAAAAAAATAAACCAAACATAAAAATGAGACAGATAATGACGACAAATGATGACGTGCGACAATAAATAGTGACAAATGGCGACATATGACAATAAATGACAACAAATGACGACATAGCGTAAGAATAGGTAATGAGCGGTAAGTGCTGTGATGGGTTGGTAGTCCAGGCCTTCATACTATTTTTATCTATGCCTAGACTCCGACAACAGTTGATGGCCAAAATGAAAGGCCTCATTAATAAAACTATAGTATCTAAGGGGTTTTAACAGGATAGCCCATTATCTAGCTAAAGAGAAGCAGTATGCAACACCTTTATGATTTTTGTCATGCTATTCCATTATCTTTCCGAACATCGCAGTCGATGCCGTCGTTTTTACCAGGCTTGTTATGTTGTTTCCAGCTGTCGCAATAAGCTTGGAGTCGTAGTTTTAGTTTATTCGCGCGTACCGGCATGTCGCATACAAGTTCCATCTTATTTTGTCACCGGTAACAAGCTTGGCAGGTAATCATTAGCTCTTTTGTACGGCTACTAATACTGCGTAAGCACTTACCCAAGCTGTTCATAATCCTCAATCTTTTCAGCAGAGACCCAGCAGGACGTCTCCCATATCATTGTTTACCTAGATCTACTTGAACTCCATTCGCTATTTTGGGTTCGAACATATCGAATTATATTCGATAGTTTGCCGATAAACTCACGCTTACTCCAGGGTTCGTTCTGTCTAGACCACCCCATCGCTTCTTCATTATAAACTTTCCGGATCCTGTCCCAACAGCCTGGCTGATCAAGTTAAGCACGTGAATAAGGAAACGCACCCAGCGCTTTCGAAGCTCAGTCCTTCTAGCTTTCTTTGTGTAAATATCAGGCTCCAGGGCTTCGAATATGGTCAATACGGTGCCATTGGAATGCTTATTGTCCGTCACGATATATCCAACCTGTGAAATAACACCCCAATTCCGTAAAACAAGAACAATATAGTGAGCGAGGTTTTCACCGCTATAACCGCCATATAAGCGGCACATACTAGGATGTAAGTGCCGCCCCTTTCCGTTCTCGTCGACAAAACAGGCGATGATCGATAATACATACTTTAAAAAAGGGGGACGTCTATTTATCGAAGGAAATGGTAGTTAGGCTCCGGGCTCTGAGTAATATCTCCTGTTACACGCCCTTCTGACGTTTATATTCATCGATAACCCATTATCGAACGGTGTTGGTAGATATGGTTGATAAATTCAAGCAGCCTACGAAATAAGGGATTACCTGCTATGAAGAGAGTGATATGATAGCAAATTATCAACTGGAGGAACAATGAGCGAAACTCCTCAGCCTTAGGGATTGACCGAAATGAGCGAAGGCACTAACTACTTTGACCTTGATCTTTGCGAAGGGACTAGAGTCGGTACTGTTTCCGTGCTTTTTCGCTTCTTTTGCGAGTAAACAGGACGTTTTTTGTACTTTCCATATCCATGAATGAGCATGCCTCACCGGGCCCCAGGTTGCTCTGCTCGAAAGGACCGTGGTTTTACCCTTCTTTTTGCAGATACTGCAGCTCCAGTAAGGTTTGTTGTCTTCGACGCGTTTCACCTCTTTGCCTAGCTTCCAAATAGCCGAAGACTTGACATGTTTCCTTTTGCCAACCGGATCGGTAACATTTTTCACCTCTACGCATTCATGGCCCCATACCAGAAGTGGGTTAGGCCGTCTTGACTGTGATCAGATGTCCCCTAGGGTGTCTGGGACTCACTAGAGATTGAGTGCACATCTGAAAACTCATCGCCGTTAAAAGAATCAGCGGCGTCGATATTGCTCTCCACCATATTGCGACTTGAGTAAGAAGGGGTGCAGGTACGGGTATTTGAGGGAGGTAACTTCGAAGAGGTGGTATAATTAAGCAGCAATTCGAGCAATAATCAACAGGTAAGTAGAGTAAGCGGAGCCGATTCGGCTATTTGGAAACTAGGCAAAGAGGTGAAACGTTTTGGAGACAACAGACCTCACTGGCGCTGCGGTATCTACAAAAAGAAGGGTAAAACCACGATCTTTCCAAGCGGTGCAGTGCAACCTCAGGCCTACTAATAAGGAATCTTGAATCTCATGGGCATAGAAAGTACAAGGGACCCCTTGTTCACTTACAAAAGAAGCGAAAAAGCACAGAAGAAGTTGCTCTAGTGCCAAAGGCTAAGGTCAAAGTAGCTTCTTGAGTATTTCCGCTAATCCCTAAGGTTGAGGAGTTCCATTCATTGTTCCTCCAGTAGATAATTCATTATCATATTGCTCTCTTCATGGTAGAGAATTTCTTATTTCGTAAGCTGATTGAGTTTATCAAGAATCTATTTTATCTAATGATAGATAGCGAGACAACTACACAATTACTAGTACGTAAAACCATCCTGCTACTGGTCATCCGCTCCAACGCCATGATCTGTGATAGTATAAACTCATAGCAATGCTAAAATAACACTGGGGAATGGATTTACATCATATGGAGACCTTAAAACAATTCCCCTTTATTAAACCGGGTCATATTAGATTTCGAAACTTGAGACTTCAATTGATTCCTTCATCTATGTTGAAAAAGGAGTGCAACCCAGGCATGGACGTGAACTGGTAGGTATGTAGTGTCAGGAATGAAGCTCGCCCACAGGAGCCGTTATAACAGCGGCTATAATATAACAATACTATAATAGTATTAACTATGCCTCGGTCTTGTTAGTAGCATATATGCTCGTGCTGAAAGCTCTATGTACGCTCAGGTGCGCATGGGAAAGATTCGCCTTGCCAACTTCTTACATAGGCGGGAGTACTTGACGATGAATACTATTACTAATCTAGGGTAGTATTAGGCACTATCGCTAAGAATACTGGCTATGAAAAGAGAAGAATCCGTTCGACACTTGGCGGGTCACGTGGTTAGTTGGGGTCATTCTTCACAGGTGGTCAAGCAGTGAGCTTTAGATCCGTATCATCTGCTTCGAGCAGCCCTTGCCTAGGTCGCCTATCCCTCGCATGTACCCATCCAACCTCACAGTCATCTCCCTCATGATCCTCTATAAATATCTTGTTGAGGAAATTGGGTATGAGAGCAAACCGTCGGCATTAGCAACAGCTGACGCACGAGCTAGCTTATGGAGCAGAAATATATCTATAACCGTAACTCGATCTCTTGTTATGTATATCTCTATATTGTTGACTATTATACAATGACGACCAGAGGTTAGGATGTAGGAGTGGTTCTAGCCTTACGCGTATCAAGCGTAGAACCTAGTATACTATTACAGTATCCTATTTTCTCCACATATCTCACCTCCTGCAGCTTTAATCCACTCGTCAAGCTGTTCTGTTTCGGTGGTCCTGGTAGGCGCGGGTATTCAGTATGAAAATCCCTAAGGGCAAAAGGCGCATTCTTCAGGTCTCCAGCTGGATACCGTCCGGGGTCACCATCGTGTCCAAGCCACTTGACTCTGTATCAAAGCTTCTGCAGCTTCAGTTGTACTGCTACTATCTTCTCGACCTCCCATTCTGTCTTCCCATTAACTCCCATCGGTGATTGGGGGTCTACGATTTGCCCGGGTAATGGTTCAACTGTCTTCGCAGCACGCCTTAGCTTATCTGGTGAAAAGACCGCATGAACCTTGATAGAACTTGGCAGGTCTAGTTTATACGAGTTGCCAACCTTTTCGATGATACGATAGGGACCTGCTGACTGTTCCGATAGCTTCCGACTTGGACGTCCGAGGCTCCAGCTTCTTGTTGTCACCACAACTTCGTTTCCAACATCAAAATCCTCTTCTTATGGGTGTTCGTCTGCTTGTGCTTTCTAACGAGCCTGTGCCTTTGCCATTCCCATTCGGGCTTGGTCCCAGATTTCCTACATATACTTAAGCCAACTCTGCGCCTCCCGGGGTCTAGCTTAAATCCTCATGCGGGTGAAGCCTGTTGCCAATCGAAAGATGTTCAGGGCTGAAATCCGCTATCGACTGCAAACGGTGATAGGCTAGTTGAATCGCTCGGAAGTCCGCAAAATCAATCATTGGCAATAGTTCTGACCAATTATCGTGATAATAGTTGGTGAATGGGGGCAGTCGCTCAGCCATGTATCTATTCATAATCTCGGTTTGCCCGTCAGTTTGTGTATGGCCGCTAGTGGATAGTTTCAGACGGACGTCTAAGATTCTGCAAAATTCACATCAAAACTCTGAAATAAATTAACCACCGCAATAAGGTAGCGGCCTACATCTGTAATGCACGAAGCTATATAATGGACTAGACCGTAATGTTGAGTATACACTCAATATTTCTATGACCTTTTGGTCAAGTGTAGCCCGTATAAAGGCCTAGCGGGAACATCCTGCTCCACGTATACTTCCTGCCTTAGGCATGGAGTCTCGCTTGTGTGGTCACGTTACCACACTCGTTCCTTGTACATGTATGTATGTACATAGCATCCATCTTCTCGCTGGCCTTCTTCTAGAAGCCAGCGATCAGTTCTTCATCTCTTATAGAGTCACTGTTCTCTGTTCCTGAGGCCTCCTACGGATCCTTCCTCTCACACACGTGGGCCAATGATAGCGAGATCTTATCAGTGCTTTACTAAGTCTGGGTCCTTTGTCCATGAATCTCGTCCAACAATCGTGCCAGCAGGTCTCCATCTTCTGCTACTGCTAGTCTTCCTTTGAATGGCAGATTGTTCCCATCGATCTTCCAGTCTCTGTGCCCTCCTCTGGCTTTTTCACAGTAACCTTGTAGTGAAGGTGAGCTCTGATTCAGACGAATTACATGATCCACGATGATTTCGGGGGCATCATCCTGGAAGGTAGGAGAGGGATCGGAGTCTAACAGCTTTAGAGAGGTTTCTCGACCTGTTTGTTGAAGGATCCAGGTTTGAGCAGGGCTTGCATTCGGTATCCCTCCTTATTACCTGCTTAGTAGACGGAGGATCTACAAGTGTATTCTGCTTCCCCGGGCGGTATCAGATCAAGAAGTAGAATTCAGAGAGGAATTCTGCCCATCTTGCTTACCTTGCATTTAGTTGCTTCTTAGTCATAAAGTATTCTAACGCTTTATGATCCGTAAAGATATCGAAACGGTGTTTGCCCTGCAATCCAGCCAGTTCAGCTCTCCATTCTTGCAATGCTTTAATCACCGCGAGCATCTCTTTTGTGGATTTCATAGTTCCGCTCTGCTCCGCTCATAGTCTTCGAGAAGTAAGCACATGGATGCCACTGTTCCCCATGCTGTTACGATAGTACTCCAGCCACTACCCCATTAGAGGCGTCGGTTTCGACTTCTAAGGGTAGCCCGGGCTGATAGTGCCTCAACGCTGGAACTGTAGTTAACCTCTTTTTCAGCTCGTGAAAAGTCTTCTCACATTCTGTATCCCACATAAAAGGAGTGTCATTCCTTGTTAGTCTGACCAGCGGCTTCGCTATCTGGCCATATTCCTTGATAAATCGCCTGTAGAAATTGCGAAATCCTAGGATGGATTAAATTCCTCGCACTGTAGTAGGTACACTCTAGTTTCGAATGACTGCTGTCTTCTCTGGGTTAACTTCGATTCCTTTGGTGGTGATGAATCCTAGATATTTTGTTCGCTTGGCATAGAATTCGCTCTTGTGAATTGATGCCTGTAACCCAGCTTCCCGCAAATGGGTTAACGCCTTCTTAACATGAACTTCATGCTCTAGCTCATTCTCACTAATATCAAGAGGACATGGTAGGGAACGAGTTGGTAATTTGTATGAATCTTGATTATTTCTAGAGCTAGGAGCTGGATCCCAGGGGCACCTTGGCTTAACTATATATGGGTAAGTGTCCTACCATACCGGATACGGTATGGCCTCGGATGACCAATGACAAGTCCATAAATGTTGGTTCACATCTCCGGTATATATGATTTATAATAATTATGTTCTTGTTATTTTACTGTACGCTAGTCCTAATCATGTGACTATGTTTCGACACTGGTAACTCTCCTTTTGACAATAATCGTTGTCCAGTTGTATAGGAGGTTCTTGTATGAACTGCGACACCGTCAATTCCTCAGTCGCAATAGCTAGAGAATTAGCGTAGTATTTTTGAAACTCGGCATCTGTAAAGTCGGCGTAGGCCGTGCGAGATTAGATCCGGTGGTCTTAAATAGACATTGATCTAGCTTATCTATGAAGCCTCCCAAACGTGTAGAGCAGAAATACCGTTGTTAAGCCAGCGTGCGGCTTGAAAACGAGTTGCTTCATCGACAACGTGGAGCAATGGTGATCCGTTAATGTACATGATATCAACGTACACAGAGTGGTTAAAGTCGAGGTTATCTTTGTCACGGAGTGTAAATTTGAAGCGCAAAGGAGCTCCGGCGTGCTTTTGGCATTTAGAACAGTATCTGGTAATACGTTCAAGTAATTGGCGGTGGTTGTGGCCGATGTCGTCGTGGCCAGCTCGCTCTAGCAGTCGAACAAGTCGTGAAGCTGATGGGTGTCCAAAGCGGCGGTGGAGCATACGCAGCTCAGTCTCTGTCAGGTGGCGATAAAAAGTTGATACTGTCGGTCCCCACATCAAGAAGGGATGTCCAAAGCGACGCACAACGGGGACTGATATGGTAGAGGATATCAACTTGTTCTGCAGGTTGTCGAGTATAATTCCCTTTGCGTCCATATTCGTGATTCCAAGCAAGAAAGGCGTATTAGCTTGTACAATGTGGAACTCACACTGTCAAATAGGGGTATTAATCGTAATGGAGCCTATTGATGTTGTCGATCCTATACCAAATGTTGCGGTTACAACTCCTTCTTTTGACTTGTCGATATTGGTCTTATCATTGCTAAATAGGTTCTTGTACGTCTGGTATTGTCCGTAGCCAGCTGTCGACTTACCTGCGGCTCCTGTATCGATCATAATACTGTGGAAGTGGGTCGGTCCGTAACGGTCTGATATAAAGATGTTCTGTCCAGTGGTTTGGTCGATGGCTTGGTCCTTAAAGGGTATATGACGCATACCATTGTCGGACAAGGTTATAGCCATATTATTGGCGCCTGTAGGGCTAATTGAGTCGACTTCGGTGATAAGAACAGAGCTATTAGCCTCTGGTAGAGAGTCTGTTCCAACCATTAAAGCTTCAAACTCGTTGGCCATATCATCGTCGTCGTGCGATAGAACATCCTAGTCCTCCTCCCCCTCTATATCCATCACGTATTGCTCGTATCGACGGTCAAATTGTTTGTTAAATTGCGCCTTATGTCGGTCCTTGGCCCTGTCTCGTTCCTCTTGCGTATGCTTAGTTGACCAACAGTTTTGACGCCCACAGACAAAGCACTTCTTGTCTCGGAGTGGTGGGTACTGACGACGGTTCTGATTGCGGTCGCTCTGATACTGTCGACGGTCCTGATACCGATTGCGGTTCTGGTTGCGGTCTTGGTTGCTGTCTTGATATCCTGATCGTCGTGGACTTGAGTGGTATCGCCGATCCGCAAAATACTGGTCCTGTTCCTGATGGTTCATACTCTCATCTTTGAGGTACTGCGCTTGGTTCTTGCCCTGAACCTTTTCGTACGTGATGGTGCTTGATCACAGGTCGCTAATCAAGCCGTTAGTGGTATTTGCGGGTTTTGAACGGGCTATACTACATGCTGGGTGGTCTTGGCAACCAGTTAGCAATTTGTCTAGGAAAAATTTCTCATGTCGAAGATCCTTCTCAAGTCCTAGTTGTAAAGCTCGTAGCTCTTGTACGAGCAATTGCAGACAGTCCTCAATGCTCTTGCTGGGGTTCTTTTCAAGCTCCTTTCTTAAAGTAAGGTCGTTCCACTTCATCAAGACGTTGCGCTCGTGCTCTGCTCCCTCAAAAAGTTGTTTGATATTGTCACAGAGGTCCGTAAGTGAGGTGATGTAGGGATTTGACTTGCAGCTCATGTAGTAGTAATTTAAAGCTGCTCCCTTTAACATCACAGGAAAAACTTTCAAATATGTCTCCCTTGGCACCTCCATCCGCTCACACAAGTCCAAGAATATGCTGTACTTGAAGTCGAAGCTGTCCGAGTCTCCCGAGTACTTTTGTTCGTCTATATATAGTTTGGACACGTTGACGGGGGTGTATTGATTACTTTGTGGTCGCCCTTGAATTTCTTGAGTTGGTTGTCTGCTCGATAGTTGAATGGTTTCTTGATTAGGGCGATTTGTGAGCCAGGATGGACGGTCCCTATCATTTGCAGGCCATATGTTTGGTTCCCGCTTCTAGAGCGTATCGATCAGCTCGTCTGCGATGAGACGCCTTGATTTTCTGATGTAGACGCCATTCATACGTAGGAAGTCTCGTAAAGTCTTCGAAGCTTCTCTTGTCTTGCCGAAGGTAGTATTTGTGAAACTAGCGAAGTCTCCCTTCCACATATCAAACAGGCCGTCGCCGCTTATGTCGTCCTCCTTGTAGTCGTCGATTCGGGCTTGGATGTAGTCCTCCACTTGCTTCGGGGATGCGTTGATCGCCTGCTCCGTGTCCCAGATCGGGTTCTCATTCTCGTCCTTGTCCATATTGCTTGTGTTGTACACGTCGTCGTGTCGTTATCGTTGTCGTACCAGGGTCAAAAGGATCGGTGCATATTGTCGTCCTCCTTTAGCTAGCAGTCCTACAAGGCCTCTAGAGCTCAGAATGGTCCTCTTTCAGGATACAGCAGTCCTGCAAGCCTCTGCCCGAGCTCCCTTTCAGCTACTAGTCGTGGCAAGATCCGCCTGATCTGTAGCCACTACTGATCAGTGTTGGTTCACATCTACCGGTATATATGATTTATAATAATTATGATTCATGTTATTTCTATTCTTCTGCTAACTACTATGCGAGTATATATATCATGTGACTTTGTTCCGACAATAAAGATGTCGTTCATAAACCTCCGAAACGCAGCCGGTCCATTCGTCACTCCGAGCGGCATGACTTTCCATTTGAACATGCCATATTGTGTTCGAAAGCTTGTCAGGGCCAGACTCGGGACTCGTTCTATCAAGGAAAACGGTGCGACATACAATTACATAAGCTTATGACATATCCAGGTCAGCATCCCAACCCACAAGAGCTAACGTTCAGGGGTTCCCAATGTTCCTATTATTATTATTATTATTTAATCAAGTTTAGAGTCCACATGCAGCCTCACACTTCCTAACTTAGTCTTCAACATGCAAGAATGTTGAATACTGAGAACTTTTCTGAGGTTCGAAGTCCCTTGATTTTTTGTATGCTACTAGTAGCTATGAAACTACACGCTGTTTATGCTAAAAAAACAGCAGCCTAAAATCAAAACATGATTATCATACAATATAATGAAGAAATGTGACAGTAGCATCGGGATCTCAACGATGATGAACTGAGTGAGGGTGTGAGCTGGAAATAGTGGTAAGGAATGCTGCCAAGAATAAATGAGAATTCCAGAATAGGCAATTACCGAATAAGGAAATTGTTATCCGCGCTTCGGCTACCGAAAATCCTCGGCTAGCAGGTTTAGTAGATTGCCACTACCTCTACATTCAACAAATACAATGCTGAATTGTTGGACGTTCCTCAATATCTTTTCTGCTGGCGGATCTTATATGTTCATTAGTTATGTATAATAGCGTAAATAGCCGGGTCAAGGATATAAATATCTCCCTCTGACCTTCAATTAGAAAATCAGACTTCAGATCAATAAAAGGTCTTCCATTAGTACTTTCCTTTGATACATCCTTATGCGGTGGAATCCTCGCCTGGTGTCTAGCTTCGTGAAGATATTCGCTCTGTTCAGGCTCTCTAGGAATTCTCCAATCAAGGGAATAGGATATCTGTCCTTCTTTGTTACTAAGAATTGCATTAAGTTTCCGGAAATCTACACAGAGCCGCAATTTCCCACCAGGCATTCTTGCCATCAGGACCCGTGAAGCAAACGGAGCGTGACTCTCTTCGATAAATCCTTTGTGAAGATTCTCTACCAGATATTTCCGCACAGCTTGTAATTGTTCTAGGGACTGCTTGTAGAGGGGTCTGTATCCGATATTCTCTGTAGGTGAAGCTTCATTCTCCAGTTGAATCTTGAAGTCGCACTTTCTAGAGGGAGGAAGAGTATCAGAAGCTTTCTTTGAGAAGGCATCCGCAAACTCGCGATATTGAGCTGGTAGTCTCTGCGATGCCTCCCCTTCATTCATTCATTCTTCCTCCTGATATTTCTCCAGCTCTTTCCCTTCAATTAGTCTGCCTATCTCATAGAGAGTAACCGTAAAGACCTTACTGTCCTTCTTCTTTAGATATTGGTAGAAAGCTGGGGCACTAATTAGTCCAATGTCAATACCTGGTGGATCCTTTTCTGTGTCTTTCCCCTTCTTTTCAGATGTTGGCTCCAACTGAAGGGAAAGAGAGGGCAGCATCGGTTCAATCGCTCTTGATTTCGAACCAGGCTGAAAAAGCCAACTTTTATGATTAATTTCCTTTGCAAACAGCCATCTGGAAGCACGGTCTCGGGAGCCAATGGTGACATTCCATGGTCAGTTTTCTTATCCAATCATATATACTTACCGGGGTTACATATACCATATTGCTGAAAACGATTCAAAAAAGGCTGCAAATTAATCTGCTGTATTTTTAATGTCCAAAAAGGGTAGAGATGTCGGATTTCTAAGATTCAGAAGACGAGCGGGATCAGAACTGACAGCCGTGACCCTTTCAGATCAGTGATTGGCAAATTCATCTCTGGATTCGAGGTTGACATATCCATTTTTGGGGCGGTCTGAATCTAGAAAAGACAGTGGATATGACCCGTACCCACGCGCCCGCTATTTAAAACGTAGCCGGTAGTCAGATGTCTTTGCATAACAGTGTCTACAAAGGCCTGAAATCTGAGATACGGCCAGTGAGTAATGATGTGGAGCTCATTCTGAACGCTCTCCCAACCGATTTTTCTTCTGGGTAGTATTATCCCTAGGAAGGTACTCATCGTATTGATGGGAGTGATGGTGGAGTCATCCCATTGCATGTCAGCGCAACTAAATTTTAGAAATACAGGCGATGGCTTAAGAAATCTTGCCTGGGCCTCGAGACCATTCAATTTCGACTTCCAAAAAGACCTATTGCCAGATAAGGAAGACCCTATCCGGAGAATCTTCAGCAGCAATTGTTCTTGTTCTGAAACTCCACTTTGAGCTCCTCCCGAGAAGAGAGCCCTGCCAGATCAGAGTTCTTGTCTACAATGTATTTGGCCGACCTTCTTGCCCGCATCCTCACCATAACATTGAAACATTGAACACCAAGAATCGAAAACGGGGGTGGCGACCGAATCGACCATCGTGATGTCTAAGGAGGGGAGCAGCCCAATCCCGGACGCCGACAAATCGACGTCGACAGTCCCAAAAGTCTGCCACCCCATAAGGAAATAGTGTTGGGAAGGCAGAGGCGAATAGGTGCACACTCGCACTCCCATCGAGAGGGATAGACCGAAAAGACGGAGCTGGTACCGCCGAAGGGATAGGAGCTTACTGTACAAGGTTACTCTGCTCAGGAGTTGAATTCGGGCTTAAACCCTCAAAGGCTTGTCGAATAAAGTCCAATTCGGAAGCATGTACGTTGAGATTTGGGATCATAGACTCGGTAACGGGACGACGGCCAAGTTCATCATCCTCCAAAGGATCAAGACTTCCGGGGATAGCTTCTCCATCAGGCTCCTCTTCAGGGCTCTCATCCCCCAGAATAAGAGGAACACGATCGGACATCTCCATCTTTGGGTAGGTCATTATATCGATCATCCTGAATAGTGATATGTTTACAATCCAGATGATTAGATTTAAGAAGCCTTAGCCACACAAAACTGCCCTCCCCCGGACCCGAAAGCCTCGCTGAAATTGACGGTGGCACCTGGGGTTATCTTTATTAGCGTCTTTGGGTTAGAGTAAGACCATATCAATATCAAGATCTACGGGCATGAGAGGCAGTGCATCAAAGAGCTTAATATTATTTTGCATAAAGTTTACAAAATGACTTGAATAATGATACTAATGACACAAACATGCTTTATGACCATTTATACGCGTGCCCGAGCAATAACCATCTCCTCCACTCGGCTTAAAGCAGGTAAAGTGGGTGAAACTGCACCCGGATCCATGTTGTTAGCGGCGGGAAAGAAGAAATCCTCTCCACCCTGTATTACCCGGTCCTTGTTCCAGCATCGGTAATATATAGTCTCGGGCCACGGCTTGTGGACTCTAAGCCTCATTTCGAACCATTTCTCTTTGCACCTCTCATAGTATTCCATGTGGCGTTTTTCAAGTTCAAGGTGGGAAGTCCTCAAGGAGCTTCCAGTCTTCCGGAGGTATGAAAGGAGTATCTTCGAGCTGACTTTGAGGCTGTGGGGAAGACAATAAGCCTAGAATATCGAGATCGGGGAGAGAGAAAGAGGGATCAGGTATCGAACGCGGAGGAGTAGGGATGCGAGGTGGTTGAGGCGTGGGAGTAGGAGTCCTGCCAGCCCTTCTAGCAGCTCGGCGGTTTTGGAGAGTCCCTTGAGATTGTTGATTGCCGTTCCATTCTAGAAATTAGGGATTGGGTCTTGGTGTGATAGGCGCCGACACAATAAGAGCATTTTCAGATCAAGCGATGCGTGGTCTCCCTGTTTCAATAACAGTAGAAGTGGTACTTTCTGCTGAAGTTTTATGGAACCCTAGACTTGATGCGATAGGTACCGGCATGAATCGTTTTGTCACAGGAGTATTATTGGGGTCCAAATCTCGCGACTAGCGACGCGTTTTCGGGTATTTGAAGGCAAAGACTTTGGAGAAAAGGTCATCCGGTTTTGAAAGGAAAGACTGAACTGGGAGAGCTTTTATACACCTACTACAACACCTGGAGTCCATTTTAAGGGCCAATAAAGAAGTATAGCAAAGAGGATATCAGCAGGGTTAAGACGTAGGTCGCTGCATTGGGCGAGAACATTTGAGAGTAAGGATTTAAAAAAAAAAAGGACATTTGGTCTGACTGAGTGCCAGGCGGTTAATTATGTGACCGGGAAATGTGGTCAACCATGTGATTGGGAAATGATTTTCTACCAATTGGATAGCTAAATTAATGACTAATGGAGTTAAAAATTTTCAGCTCCCTAAGAACATGGTCACATGGGCAGAAAAAGTTAAGAGCGCTAGCGTTTTAGTACTGTAAAAGAAAAAGGGACGTTCTCCTCCCCAATGCCATCAAAGGTTATCTCACCTGTAGCCGTGATTCCTCATCAATCGTAAGCTCTCTCTTAGATTTTCTTCGATCAGAGCCTTGGCAAACATCTGAAAAAGCGCCTGATTGTGACTTCATATATTTTGGAAAGGTGCTGGTGGAGCAATTATGATTATTGTTGGGGCACTTTTTAACTCTAGTTACAGTTTATGTATCACGAGCCTCGGCACGGCCCACTTAGCTGGGTTAAGATTAGCTCCCGCACGAGGCTGAGCTTTTCCAAAGTAAGCTTAGCGCTTTGCGGTGTGGCCTAAGCATTGGTGCCAACGAGCAATATTGTGCAGGTCACGCTAACCATCTGCGGCCGCAGCGCAGACTTGTGTTAAGCCAACTGTCATCGTCGTTTGGAGATGATCCCTCCTTCCCCGCATTTTTATTCCCAAATATTGGGCGATCAGACCGATGCATGTACATGTACAAGTATGTACATACCAGCGCGGAGATGCATAGCACCTTTATGCCCACTAGTACAGTCTGTGTTAGTTCAGTCCTATGACAGTAGTAGCGAATAATCAGTCATTCAAAACTTCCGTGGGGGAATTCTTGCATTAGGACCCCATTCTATACCGTACATACATATATTCTATGTACTCTGCAATCCCGAAATACGAACCTTGATGTATGTGAACTTTCAGTGTACGTACTTACGTGCTCGCTTAGTTGAGGCCAGAAGCCTCATTCCCTACTACTGTACTAAAGTGTTGTGCTGTCAGTTTAGATTATTCCTGGGCTATTGTCTATGAGGACTGTTGCGCTATTTCACAGCTTCGTCATTCCTAGAAATGCGTCCGGTTGCTGTTGGGATACTCTCCATCGGGGACATGGGTCTTGGAATAGCTAGGCTCTTACAGGCGAATGGATACCGTGTTCTGACAGTCGCTGCGGGTAGAAGGTATGAATTAATAATACCAATAATTCCAATTCGATTGCTTTTGGTTACCGGGTGGAGGACGCGTTGAGAGGTCGAGGTGTGTTCATGTCTGTCCTAGGCTAATATAGATCTGGTTCAGTGAGGACACGCTCGCTCGCATACGCTCTGCATCGGTCGAGGCTCTGCAGTCGGATCAGCAATTTGTTGTGGAGTCAGATTACATCTTATCGATCGTGCCCCCGCGAGACGCTTTGGCCACTGCCCATCGAATCGTCAGTGCGTATCGATTACCAGACACCACGGAAAAACGTGCAGCACTAGGTGTTCCTGAAGGTGTAATAGCGCGTCCGAAGTTGTACTACCTCGATTGCAATGCCATTCCAGCCCGTTTGGCCAGAGACGTAAAATCCCTGTTTTCAGGGTCTGGAGTGTCAGAAGATGGCGCCTTGTGCTATTTCTTGGACGGCGGAATCATTGGAGGACCGCCAATACAAGATCCCCAGACAGGCACGTGGAAAAAGCCTAGCTTTGTGGTATCTGGATCGGTCGATCTTCCTCCTTCGTTTGACTCTCTTGCGGAGACGCTGAACCTGAAGATCATCTCCCCGAAAATCGGTGCGGCGTCCACTCTCAAACTTAGCTTTGCAGCCTTAACGAAGGGACTGACAGCCCTTTCAATTTTGTCATTTTCCACCGCGGAAACCGAATCGGTGCTCCCAGATCTACTTGAGCATCTGAGAACTTACTCCCCCTCGACGGCGGCGTTAGCCGTCCGAGGGGTGACGGGAATGCCGCCTAAGGCGTATCGATGGGTAGACGAGATGCGAGGGATCGGAGAAGCGTTGGATGTTGAGGGCCATTGGCAAGGACTTGGGAATAATGTTTACGGGGCATTCGCTGAGATCTATCGAATTGTCGCCGAAGACACTGTCCTGGGAGAAGAGAAGGTTGGCAAACGAGACCAAGGCAGGACGGTCGAAGAAGTGGCTCAAATCTTGGCAGGCGCTATAGGGTCCAAAAAGCCAAAAAGGATACTGCCTTTAGAAGAAATTAATAGTTAATAAGTCAACACCATGAACGCCCAAGCGCTCACCAGTATTGAGAAATTCCAGCAACTCTTTCACCACGCGATTTATGGCGAAAGTGTATTCTTTCGTGCTCTGGATTTGTATTTCGTTCTCCGCTCCGTTGCAAAGACCAAATAGTATAGGGGGTATAGAAAACTACTCATTCGAGCATGTCTTCGATACCATGATGATCAAGCATGCTCAGGAAGGCTAGAGATGCTGGCTCTCGAGGCGCTGAAAGTGGCTCATAATTAAGAATGCAATAAAATGGGTGAAAGAGTTGCGTCCCACAACTCGGAAGTGGATTGGTTCGATTTTGGGTTCTTTCTTTTTTCTTTTCTTTTTCTGTCTCCCCTTCTTTCCTGTTCCCTTTCTTTAGCGACATGGCCAAGATGTTCCGTGCCACGCACGCTTGAACCCGTGACTTCGATCGAAGAAGCTATGATAGCGTCGCGGCCTAAGGACACTAGTGTAATAAATGAAATGGAGGGAGCCTCGGATATATATATCATAGGGAAATAATTTCAAGGAAATGATAAGATATATATTTACGACATGATTAGACAGTTATGATAGCAGTAATACACATAACTATCTCATATGAGTAATTGATGTGGTTATTATTATCATTCCCCAGGTAATTATTAATTATTCCAGATAACACTGCAGGTACTGAGAGTCGGAGGCATGACTAACCACGCGCCAAGTGGATCCACTCTATACTGCTTAACAACTAACAACGATGAACACAGTCTGGAAAAGGTTCATTCGATTTGGCCAACCAACGCCAACGATCACGACATTCGTCCCTGGTATCAGGTCATCGCTTAAACCCTTTATTAACCATCAGTCCCATGTAGAACTTCACTGGCTTTCGATGTCGTATTACCATAAATAATATTATGATTAACTAACTGATTATAACTTAACTTAATTATTATGACTCCGTATTATCTTGTTAGTTACCTCGATTTGAACAATTACCCCATACCCTACCTTTTTTTTTCCCTATGTCATTTATTTTCCGATACTCCCCCGTTTCTTTCCTCGTGTACCAGTTTTTTTTCTTTTTATTAGTAGGATGTACTAATCAAAAAGTGTCGCTTGACTCTTGAGCACTCTCCGGGCTTCTCCTTCATACAATTATATTAGTATATGATACGTGGTTATTACTATCATTTACTACTAGGACCTCCTACATACTATATACTACCAGACTACAGATCATATCATCATAGTGTGACTGTCTGTTCCATCCTTCAGGAGTCAAGTATCACATTCCACCTCTTTCTCTCACACATACATGGGGTGCCGTTACACGGCAGTAGTAGTCTCCGGGCAAGACGGATCCTTTCGATCATCCTCTGCTTCCGCCTCTACTTTTGCTGCTGGCTGCTCTCCTAGTTCCAGTTGCCGTGACGGTGACCCCGGAAAAACGGCCGAGCAGCGGCACCGTGCTCTGGACGTGAGTGCGGACTGATCTATTTGGTCGACCTTCCATCAGGAACAGTCAAGCCAGCGTGCACGACAGGCCAAAAAAGACGGCCATCTCGTCCTCGTGGAGCCGATCGGTGTCAACTCCCCTGCTACTGGTGCGAAAGAGCTTGCCCACACGACTTACAACAGAAAAGCATCCTCATTCCCAAGGTATGCACGTTTCTTCCAAACCAGAGCTCCTTGACTCCCTTGCTTCGTTCAACCAGTTACGGGGAGCAACTGAACGGCGACATTACTCTTTCGACGCCGACCTTAAACCACCACGTCTTGTTCACAACACGAACATCATGGATTACGACCAGACTGAAGGCCTTGGCGGTGTTTCCGTAAGCTCCTACGAGAGTATCGATGATGAACGAAGTCCCATTGATCCTGCCGTGATACGGCCATATCCCTACCATAGTAGGTCTACCGTTCTCTTGGGAGAGCATCCTAGAAGCTGTTTCTCCTCGATCCGTTCTTGATGCGCCGTGCGACCGCGGTATGGACCAGCCTTCTCCTGGCTCTCTCGCACGATTCTCTCTCTTCTGTTCTATCTGCCTTCTACTTTTGAATTCAACCCCTGTTTCTTTTTACTTGTTCCGATCAGTTATCCCTGTTGCTCTCTCCCCTTCCTTTTTCACGTTTTCGTTCCCAACCGCATGATATCAAGGATTGGAATGAATCTTCCGCATGCCCCAGGGGCTGTGTTGTGTTTGGTGGTAATATTTCCATGTTTATGGGAAGGTGACGACGTCTCTGTGTTCCCAAAGACCCGGAGTCAGAGAATGAGCACGCAATCCCGAACCCTGATTATTCCACGCGCCATGAAACCGCTGTCATATTTGTCTCACTTTATCCCACGACTATCAGCTGGCCGAGGTTTCTTGCAACAAAGCAAGAACAGTCATGTGAGATACGCAAGAGTCATCCGTCACGCGCTGTTTTGTTGTTCTATACGTTGATGATATTTATCGATTTGTTCTTTTTTGTTTGCTGACTGATCTTTGGTCAAATACTGACGCAAGCATCCAAATATTCACAGGCGAAAAACCTATGAACTATCCGCTTTCAGATCAGATGCTTTCGTACTCGTCCGCACCCATCTATTCATCTATCCCATATCAAATCGACGAGACTGGCCATGTTTCGCGAAATTATCCTCCATCGGATGTGTCATCATCAATTTCGCCTCCAAATGGCCAGATCGGGAATAACAAGTACAGCTCAGCGCCTCCCGGTGACCGGTTAGCATCCGCACTGAGTCTCGAAGACCAATCTCGCCATGCCGCTGAGGAAGACAAACGGCGACGTAACACCGCTGCTAGTGCTCGCTTCCGGGTGAAGAAAAAGCAGCGGGAACAAGCACTGGAACGAACCGTCCGAGAGGCTACTGAATTGAATGCGACTCTTGAAGCCCGCGTTGCACAACTGGAGATGGAAAATCGATGGTTGAAGAATCTTCTAACCGAGAAAAATGAAAATCTGGCATCTCGGATGGCTCCGCCGCCGGAGAACAGCGCCCCGCTGCAGCAAGCGGCTCAAGTACCTGCAACCGGTAATCAGAAGCCGATTCAGCCAAAGAGAGACCCGGGCGCCGGTGCAGATGTGTGAGACCATCTTAGTCGGCCTATCAATTTCTTCCATCACCTTTTCCATGTATGGTGACCCTCATCTTTCCTCATGTTCATTCAGATTTTCTTGGGGGTCTGTTTCGTAACATGTGCTTGGATACGCCCGCGATTCCATGCTACTAGTCTGTATTGATTTCAATCCATTTCTCTGGCGTGATGACTACGGAAATCTATTGGGACGAAGCGATATATGGGAGGGGGGAACTGGGGAATGGTTCCACAGTTCTGAATATCTGCTTTCGGATGTGCAGATGACTTCACCGGTGTTATGGAGTCTCTTGACTAAGTTGACTTCGACTTCTGGTTTCCAGCCATTAATGGCCCGCATATCTCCTGGATGGTTCACAACATTTTTCTCCAGCTTCAATTTCTATAATTCATTATCTACCAGTTCTGTCCGGGCTCACGGACAGACGTCTTGGTTCTGCGTCAAACAGAAGGTCTAACTGGCTTTTCCTCCTCCACCCTTATGATAGGAATGACATTATACCCTCGTGCGCTCCGATCCGACGGGGAAAGCATATAGCTTACCACAATTATGTATAGCCTGACCCCCTGACCCTAGCTTTATAGGGGGCCATCAGCGATCTATTTCAAAATAAATACCCCGCCCTCCCGTGGCCTCTACCCTAGTCACGTTTTCCATTAGAAATTTTCCCTTACAAATGATTTCGGTTTCAACCAAGAAACTTTACTTCAAAATTCCCGATTCGCTACAACACATTTGTAGTCAATGGACTCCAGTGAGGCTTTTGAGCTTCCCTAATCGAAAGATCAAGACGGAACCCACTGCCCAAAGGCACCAACCACATGTCGACAAGTCCTTACCTGATCAGTGAACTCACTAGCGAGTAGCAAACAAGATAGTGCACTATACTAACATACTAACCCCAATGTGGTACTACGATCGTGTAGGAACTGATTAGTCTTGTCTGCGGTCTGCCTTTGGTGAACATTTTCTTAGAGCTCACGACTCTTTCGATGAGCAGCAAGTTGGAACCAAGAATATATTAACTGTTAAATATATTGGGGTTCGGTAGACCTAATCACACCGTATGGCATATATCTAGCAATCCTGCACAGTGGGGCGAACTGGGGCGAGGAAAAAGCGAATTGAATGGTCTGAGGTGGGGAGAGAAGCCGGTGTCTGTCATAGCCGAAAGGCTGGATACAGACAATAATCTTGATTAAAGAATAATATCTAGCGATCGGCCTACATTTCTAGCTTCCTAAAGCAACATTATGAAATATAGACTACTTGACAGGTAAGAGAAGAGTACATGCCGGGCTTGATACCACCGTGCGGCCGTATACCTTACCAGCGGCACCTAAGTCTGCAGAAGGCCCGAAAAAAGAGTCGTAAGGGCCCAAAAAAAGGAGAGGAGATCAGAAAAGGGTTATATTGTGAAAATCCTGTGATTTTGGTTTGTGATGACTGTGCATCCCAGCCATCAACTTCACTGGCATGCCTGATCGATCGTAAGGCAAATTTCTGAATACCTTCAGACCTGCTTGGCGAAAGCAGCTACATATCTGCAAAGAATAAAAAAGTAAAGTAGACATAGTTAGCCCCATATTTGACAAAATATGAAAATCTCGTTCCATATTGGTGTTTGCTTTGTGAGGCCGCCAGTGCCGACCTTACGTCAGCACTAGTCCTGCGGCGACTCCTGCCTGCCGCAACCGCTCCACACTCCATGGAAGTGCCCTGACTTCCGAGCCAGGATCTACGGTTACAACCTGGCATGCCCCAAGGGGCCCTTAGCAGTAGATGAAATATTCAGGTGTCTTTTCCCTTGCTACACCAGCAGGTAATCCTCACATCTTTGTGGCCAAACCACCTAACCTATGGTATACCATGTCCCGAGTGGGAGGCGTACAGCTTTCCCGAAGTAAAGCGCTACCCTGAGGTGTGGAATCCCAAGCTCTTTATAGAATAGGTGCCAGTAACATTGGCCAAACTTTCTCCGGCACGGACGCCGGCTCAGCTGCCGCAACGGGTTTCGTGGTCTGTGACTTCGTTTCTGTGGATTCCTGTGTGTCCTGACAAGACTGAGCCATCTGATGTGTTGCGGGAAGCGTCACAAGTCCTACCAAATTATAAATAAGATCGCCCTGCCCTGTAATTATTAAATGCAGGAGCTACCACACTAGTAACCACATAATACTAGTACCAGTAAACTTTTTTTTTTCTATAATTACCTAAGCATTACAAGGTAGACAGGGTTTTACCGCGCGGTACTGCGATAAGTAATTTTTAAGGTTCTCAGCACTTGTCACTCACGCATTATCATTTTGGGACTGGTTGGATCATGTGCCAGCTCACTGTGTGAAGTTGAAAGCAGTATTATTATCAATCAGTGTACCTTCAGGTTACTAACCCTCACTATTTATTTTCGGCAAAGGGTTTTCCCAAACATAACAACTCTAGCTAGGCAAGCGAAAGCGGCATATGGCCTCAATTGGTGCAGTTGGCCACAACGCCATATAAAAGTTCTGAGATCACCAGCACCTCCAGTACTGTTCACCGGAATTTACAGTAGAAGTTGCTCCTTACAATTGCGGTATCCGATATAGAGCTTGATGCTTTAAATAGTCCGAAGTCAACATTGGATGTCAGCAGGCCAGGTACATGTATCGCACATTTCGGGCAGAAGTTAAAGGCTAGCAAACCCAACCATCGACCGTTACGGTTTATGCACTCCCGAAGCTTGGAGTTTGGTAAGACTGACTCCGGAGTCCCCAGAGATCTAGCAGCAAGCGATCTCGGACAGAATATGCGAATGATATCCACTATGCATGGCAACAAGTGTTTGGTTCTTGTTATTGCTAGCTATGAGGTGGGTTTGGTATGGGCCTGGTAGCGTGCTTTTGGACCCTTCCCAGCTGCCCGGGGCCCATTGTATTCAGTAGGTAACCGTACCGAGTTGATACCAGTTGCAAAATCAGACTCTTGTTAAAATATGTCTTTGCTACTTTTTAATCAAAGATCCTTCTCGTCGAACACAAGTTACCACAAGCCTCAGCCTTCTCCGGCTTTGGGGGAAAGCTAAAAAGAAGCTATTTCACCTTACCGATAAATGACAGCTGCTGGTTCTTATCTACTTCGGCCTGAATCAAACCGTTGAATCCGCTCCGGTATCTCGTCTTTGGCCACCTCTTTTCCACTCAACGCACCTGTTCTCCGTAGATAGGAACCTCCTAGCAGCATTCCAACCCTCCCGGGAGCCAAGGTTTGTTTCTCACGTGTTTGTTGTTATGCCATATCCCATATTGATGCTAATATCAAGGATAGATCAGTCAACTTCAGCGTTACCCCACGGCTTAATTTTGGCAATATCTAAGCATTTTTGGGGGTGTATTTGGGTCAAAAATTGTGCAATATAGCGTCTTGATCACAATTGTTAGGTATTAGTTAATGGCCAAACGTCGAAGGACGTTGTGGATTTGGAATATTTGAACTCGAATTAACTTTTGAATGAATAGCCACACAAACACCAAAAGATGGATGATGCGAAAGAGTGGAATCTCCTTTTACAATAGCTTAAAGAGATCTAACAGTTGGGTAAAAAGGTATTCGACCAAATATGCATGTATGAAGCGGAAAACCGGAAGAGTGCGCTAGAAATGTTGGGTTGATTAGTAATAATCAGAGAGTAGGCTGCTAGACTATTCTGGTACTATGCAGCAACCGGACCACTGGTGTTGTCTTTGTCACTTCATAAAATATTACCTCAATATCTCAGCCATCCCACGTGATTCGGGTGCTATGCCGTAGTTCTGAGAACTGAAGGTAAATGAAATAGGGCTTCATCAGTGTGTATCAGCTTGACCCACCACTGTATGAAGTATATAATAAATTTTTGCAAATTACCATTGATGTATGCGGATTTATTGACAAGGTTGTAGCCTCCACACGGAGTGGAAAAGATTGACGTCTCACTAAAGAGCTTATGTCCCTGAAGATTATTGTTGTTATCCACATATCTATATTTTTAATTTGCCTTATCCCTTGTAATGCACTACTGCGAACGCCATTTGGAAAGTGGGGCACTCAAAATTCGCCCAATATGGGGGTCACATGACAAGGGCTAAACCTGAATAGGAATTAGTGAGGATGTTTCAATTGCTGGAGACCCACCAAAATACCCAAGTTTTGAGCACGACTTCCGATCACTTAAGGACGGGTAATTAAAATTTGGGTAATATGCTTCTGTCAATTAATCAAAATACTATATAATTCGATGTTGCTGGATTTTTTATTTGTTCTTGTGGTAAGGCTGGGGTTCGTTGTAAAATTGTCGGGTTCGTTGTTTGAAGGGTACAGGGTTTCCCAGATTTTCTTCTGTCCACCACTGTATACATTATATTAGTAGGTATTGACGCTGTAAACCCGGTTACGCAACTTTTAGGTTCGTTCGTTGATTTTACATGTGTTTGCATTATAGAGGTACTTATCATAGTAGATCACTAGTAGTTGGTGCTATCACATCACTATTATAGTATAGATGTACCTAATGAGGTTATCAAATTAAAACGAAACCACTCACCTACAAAAGAGAAACCTATGGAGGGTACTAAGTGACTTCTAGGTTGACAGAAGTGTATACATCAATGTGGGTTTAAGTGATGTACTAAGAAGTTATGGAGACTTAGAGGCACGCCGGTTACATCTAGCTGACAATTCTATTCACGAATCATGTGATACGTCCAAAGATATATGTACGTTAACATACACGAATCGCTATGAATTCCCCAAAACCACAGTTGTGCGATGATGCAAACCAAGGCGCGTATGTAAGGCGAAACAGAGCCTCTACTGACGTATTCGACCATGTTGTTGACGTACAGCCCACCTGAGGGTACCTAAACCGAGCCACGACACTTAGCGTCTAGCTCAGCCTCCTCAAGGGAGCATCATCAGTTCTCATTAGTACTATTATTGATCACAAGGATAATGTGAACATGTTTTCTGGCTCGTGTCGAAAACCCTCTGGGAGGCGTTCCTTCCTTATGTTATTTTTTCTTTGTTTGGAAACTGCATCGGATCGGTCTTAGAGATCTTATGTCTTCAATCGTTTCGACTTAGAGGAACTCCAACATTGATTATTAACCCCGGCAAAAATAAGGAGCGGCTGTTGAACGGTAAGGCTGATGCTAGGAAATCTTGATTTAATTCTTCTCCTACAGCGAATTTGAGTTCACAAAATGTCTTCCTTGTAAAGGCCTTACTAACTAGGTACAGTTTCTGACAGTCATTTCTGCGATTAGCTACTATCTTAAGGGAATTACGATCGATCGGACGATATGACTCGATCCTCCTTCTATCATACTTCACCATGATGACTACATTAAAGTGCAAATCATGTTGGCCGACGTTACTTGGGGTGATAATATTCTCAATATCTACTTGTCTGCTTGAAGTGAACGCGATTAGCTTAGATGTCTACAATCAAGGTAGGTGACTTGCCTCATCTACTGGGGAGATGTCAGTTCATCTTGACTCATCTTGTCACAGCATCCGTAAAACAAGCCGCGAGCACTATTGCCTATGACTTAGTCACTTTTTACAATGGTAACCAGTCAGGCCAAACACCTGGATATCTCCCAAGTCCATATTACTGGTGGGAAGGGGGATCTATGTTCGGAACATTGATCAATTATTGGTACCTGACTGGAGACACCTCATATAACGATATCACAAAGGAGGCCCTCATTTATCAGGCTACTTCTAATGGGGACTTCATGCCTGCGAATCAGACCCGGGATGAAGGAAACGATGATCAATCATTTTGGGCTATCAGTGCTATGATGGCAGCTGAGCGGAACTTTCCCAACCCGAATTCTAACCAGCCAGGGTGGCTAGAAATGGTTCAGGCAGTATTCAACGAGCAGGTGACTAGATGGAACACCGAATCCTGCGGCGGAGGGCTCAAATGGCAAATATACGCGTTCAACAATGGATATAATTACCGCAACGCTATTGTAAACGGGTGTTTTTTCGACATCGCCGCCCGGCTTGCGCGCTACACAGGTAATGGCTCATACGCAGAATGGGCAGTGAAAGCATGGGATTGGGTGGAGAAAATTGGCTTAATGTCTGATGCTTACGATATCTACGACGGCACTGATGATACCAATAATTGCACGAATCTCAACCGCATCTTGTGGACATACAATAACGGGATCTTCCTCCATGGAGCTGCGAATATGTATAGCTACGTAAGTTATCGTTAACTTTCGACCTCATATATTATATACTTAGAATTCAAACAAATAACCAGGAATGTATATAATGTGTGGGAGGACTTTCCAGCTGACAAACAGGCTTCCAGACAAATAAGTCGTTATTATGGGAACAGCGCATTAAAGGCCTCCTGAACGCCAGCGATGTTTTCTTCTCCACAAATGCGTCCTCCCAAAACGTCATGTATGAAGTAGCATGCGAGTTAATCAATGACTGTACGACAGACGAGTTCTCCTTTAAAGCCTACCTATCTCGCTGGATGGCCGACGCGACCCAGCTCGCCCCATTCACCTACGACATAATCATGCCCAAATTGCGGGCATCAGCGCAGGCCGCAGTAAGTCAATGTGTCGGCGGATCAAGCCGTACTTATTGCGGCATGAAATGGACTACGGGTACCTACGATAGCACAACCGGTATTGGACAACAGATGTCCGCGTTAGAGGTTGTGCAGGCTCTCCTGATGCCGAATACCAGTGCGCCGCTCACTAACTCGACGGGGGGGACGAGCGCTGGAAACGCCGGGGCAGGGACCGGATCGTCATCGGATACTCTTGCTACCCTTTCTACGATTACTACTGGGGACCGGATCGCTGCCGCAGTCTGGACAGCCGGCCTGCTCGGCAGCTTTTTGACTGGCCTCTATGTGATGCTATCGTGACGGCCTTCTTTTCCGACATTGAACTTCTCTCACCTGTATTATCATTGAGATTTATAGGGAACAGGACATAGGCATAGAGAAGATTGCCGGAATCATGATCCATCCACCACCTTATATATTTTTTATGATATTATATGCGTATGCATTTTTCGTACTCGAACATTGTTAGCGACTTGGGCGTCTATGGTTCTATTGTTATCAGCACATTATGTTTGCTTGTACCCACAAGAGAATTTATTATTCCCTTTATACTCGCATCTGTCATTTACATATTGACCGGGATGAACAGTACCTGTATCTCTATGACACATAGTAGTATCTATCCCGATAGAGTATCATATAGATTTTGCTTTCCAAAAATAAACCAATGCATCGGTCTAAAGTCCGATTGGTTACCAAAAATATCTACTTGTGTTAGTTATAATTAGTTCTATCACTTGAGTAATGCCCCCAAATAATGCCAAGAAGTAACAAGTTGGTAAAGTCTTGATTTGAATTAGCGTTAAAAGGTCCTTAGGTACGATTAATTTAAAGCGCTAGCGCTTTCTTACCTTTTTCTGCGCACGTGACCATGTTCTTAAAGGAGCTGAAAAATTTTAACTTTCCACTAGTCATTAACCTAGCTATCCAATTGGTAGAAAATCTTTTCCCAATCACATGGTTGACCGCCTGGGGCACAAGGGGCACTCAGACCATGTCCTTTTTTTAAATCCCTACTCTCAAACGTTCTTGCCCAATGCAGCGACCTGCGTCTTAACCCGCCGATATTCTATCTTTGCTATACCTATTGATTGGCCCTTAAAATGGACTCCTCCCAGTTCAGTTTCTCCTTTCAAAACCGGATGACCTTTTCTCCAAAGTCTTTGCCTCATGCATTGACTGCAGGACTAAAAAAAAACGTTGTCGAATGCCCGAAAACGCGCCGCTAGTCATGCAGTCTTGGGAGACTCGGACCGGGATTGCAGCTCGGCGTGGTCAGGTGAAAACTCGGCGTGGTTACGGGGTTCTCACTTAGAATCTCTAACCGCGCTGAGCTTTCCAGGATTCTAACCATGCCGTGGTTACAAACCCCCCACCCAAACCCACAATCTCTAACCACGCCATGGTCAGGGAAATTCGTGCATCAAATTCTCTAACCACACTCCAACTTTTAAGAGGGCCGTAACGTAAAACACTGTATACGGCTGTAACTAGTACCACACTGCCAAGCTGAGAACATAATGCTCAAATCTTCCTACTACTTAGAAGGGTATTCCTTGATGTTATTGACTTATTGACGTGGATTAATAATTACTATTTACCCGGCGCGCAATCCAGGCCGGCCCTACCAGCCATACTAAGCTTATTAATGAATGGTATCTCGAGTTTCATGATAAAGGACCACCATGAGGACACTATTGAACGGTGTGGGAGGATGGAGATGTAGAGTAGTACTTGGATGGTCAGAGTATCGTTGGCGAGGAATTGGCGGTGTGTATTACTATGGTGCTATTTTAGGACTTTTTATTTCTAGCCATGGTGTGGTTAGAAAAAGCTCATCGTGGTCAGGACAACGAAACTTCTGACCACCGAGCAAAAAAGCTTGGCAGGTCCGAGACCACGTTTAACTTTTTTCTGACCACGTTTAACTGTAAGCCCACTTGGACCCCAATAATGCTCCTGCGACAAAACGATTTATGCCGGCTCCTATCTGTTGGTGGAATACGGTTTAAGCTAGTAGCTTGGTCTTGTCATTTATTCTTATTTCTTGTGTTATCTAAAAAGAGACTATCACTGCGGATATGAAGGGTCTATTTATGTTCTTCAATCCGGTTCCCATATTTTCAGTAGTTTGGGTAGCGGTGGAAAATTACCGTAATCTATATTAAAAAACCGTAAAAAAGGCATTTCGAGCAGGAAACTCGATTTTTCGGTAAATAATGTAAATTACATAGCGAATTTCTAACTATCCTACTCTTACCGCCTCGCAAATACAAGCTCTTTGTCTCTGGAGATATTCCGGATTTCAGCATTACTCACTGCAGACACTTGACACTTGGCAAAACCATCGATGGTTTCCTCTTGAGTCTTATTCTTGCTATCCTTTAAACACCCTTGCCTAAACGTAACTACCTTGCTGGCGCCATGGGCCGTCGAATAAACACCGCCGTATGGTCACATTTTGACACACTCATAGCGCCTCATGGCAAGACTGTAAGTTAATTGAAATATTATTAATATCCAACATCTCTTGCTAACTTCTCAAGTGCGAAAAAGTTGGATGTCGGCACCGCGACTGGAAAGCAGCACAAAATATTATCGTATGGCTCAGCACATTGAGAAATGCGCTGTATACCAGAGTCGTCTAGCTCAAAAGGCAGACACTGGCACTCAGGCACAGCAGAGACTCGGCTTGATACAACAGCCTATATCGCAACAGCATGTATGTGCTCGACCTCTATCAAGGGGAAAGGCGGAGAGGCTTGAGGGAAAAGCTGACTATGCTATATACTGCGGCGCTAGATCATTTTCCATGTCCATGGAGCCTTATATGAAAAACTTCATATCAAACTTGGAGTCAGCGTTCAAAATGCCCTGTAATAGAACCTTTGCTACTACAATCCTCGATCTCTGCTACGAGGAGACGAAAGCCGAAGTTCTTGATACCCTTTGACGTGCTCGTCTCCTTAATGTCAGCCTCGACGATGTAACGGATGCAAGACTTGCTCCTTTCCCTTATTTATTTCTTTTAGAAGTTCCCGATGGGGAATTCGCTTTTATTTCGCATTTCCTTTTTTCTCCCTTTCCTTTCTCTTTCTTTCTTTGAAGGAAATGCCAAATAAAAGCGAATTCCCCATCGGGAACTTCTAAAAGAAAGAAATAAAGGAAAGCAGCAAGTCTTGCATCCGTTACACTAAAAGATGGCGAGGTGAATAGCACCTCCACTCCGGCAGTACCTATTCGAATGCTCGAAATTTGCGCATGTAAAGTATCATGTAATTTATCAAAACTTACGGTTAGTTTACAAGAATTTTTTGAACCGTAAATTACTGTAAATTTACCGCTTCCACCCCTAAGTCTAGGAGTTCCCAAACTCCAGTACTTTATTACTACTGTCTATTGGTCTCTCCCAACAGTCTCCATTGTCCAAAACCAACTACCAGCATATTCCTACCGTTCAGGTTGCTACTAGTATTCGCAACAACTAGTTGTACCGACACTATCGCAGAATGATCCCAACTAACCACGTGACCAACCGACCACATGACCCAAGCGTCAATATGTTTTCTAATGAGTAATACGGTAGTGTTAGTGATATAAGCCCGGAAAAGCGAAAAAGTGGGAGAGAAAGGCCTCTAATCCGAGCCGAATTGCTAGTGCTCCCTGTCTTTGCACACTTAATCCAAGGGAATCGAACCTGGCTGGAGAGTTTCGCGAGAACATTCAACTCGATCAAGATTCTGATGCCACCGATTATGACAAGACTGATCTTGACTTCGATGGCTCTAACTCTGGTCAATCGAGCTTGGAGTCCGATTAGGAATCACAGGAGAATGATACGTGTTTAGCCTGTAACGATTTTAAGGCGGCATTGAGCTGGCAACAGGGAGCAGAGAAGGGACTGAGGGCTTGGCTTGGAGGGTTCGAAAACGTTGAACATTATAAAGGCAACAAGACTTTGAGACCTCTTTAAAGCCACCGGATTGTGACACAGGAGATCCTCTTTCGCGGGATATACGATATACTTGGTTCTCAAAGGCCAAAGGGGATTCAATTTCAATCCTCTCACCAAAACCACGTGGTGTTTCAGTAGTTATTACTCAGGCCCATGAAGGAAATTCTAGAACTTCTCAACTGGAATTTGTATAGTATCCATTTTTCTTCAAAATGACGTCTTTAAAACTTTATTTCATGAAGTTGGGGTGGGGTGGTGTTATTATTGTTGGCGTTGTATCGGTTTTCAGGGCACCCTTCTCCTTTCCTTAGATTAGTAATAGCATTAGCTGGCATCGTCACATGATACTAGATATCACTGAAACCTTATTTTTATTTTATTTTGACACCGCTTGCCTTAGCAAGCACCCTTACCGGAAGCCCACGAGAGCTGTATCTCAGAACTGGAACCCAGACACCCACACAGGAGCGACATCCCTGAAGGGAAACTACCAAGATGGCTAGGCCTAGTGACTCGTGAGAGCCAAGATGAGAAGCCGAGAGAACCCCGCCCGTCCCTAGGAAGGAATATGGGAACAGGAGGAGTTCCTCGGATCATTTCAGGAAGATCATTGCGAACACATGTATGGTCTCATGCTGGATATTAAGGCCTATAGCCGAGAACTTTATGAAAGATGAAGAGATACTCTAGCTTACACAAAAAAGAGACCAGTATCGCGATGCATTCACGCAGGAATGTCTCCGCTCTAGAAACCAAACTGCAGGCACGCCCACCCGGTCGAAAAGACCGGCAAAGATCGCAGACCCAGATCTTCTCGCCAACGGCAAGAAACCTCGCTTCGAGAACTGGCTTGTCCCGATAAGGCATAAGCTTCTGGGCAACGCAGGCCACTTTTATCAATAAAGGGAAAATAGCTTATGTGAGAAGCAGAACCACTGAGGAGGTGGCGGAGTACCTCACAGCTAGGATGGAGGACGACGCCCCGAACGGATATTGCACCGCCCAAGAGATGCTCAACCACTTTACCCGGGCGCGATCCCAATCGCAAGATAAACGCTCCCCGTGAGTTCCGTGCCATGGCCATGACGCGAGGTGATAATTTCAACGAGTTTTTAAGTAAATTCCTCAGGCTAGCCGAGATCACTAGGATCTTGGAAGAAGAATACAAGGAAGAATTGTACGATAAACTTACCTTTCGTCTTGCAGAGACTTCTTCAGGAAAGATAATGCGGCGTTTCACCAGTTTACCGAAAGATGCGCTGAGGCAGCAGACAGCCTAGAGGCCAACGCCAAGCGCCGCGAACAGGCCAGGAAATCTTCTGGGAGAGGACTACCGGGTGGGTCGTACCTCCCCCACAAGTCAGAAGAATACTCGCATCCACAGCGCGGTATTAAGCCACGAACTGTCCCCACCATGAAGCCTGAAAAGAAACCCCTTTAAACAACTAGAACCGGAGGCCTTTGGACGCCATATTAAGGAAGGGTTATGTTTCAAGTGTCACCAGAACGGACATGTATTAGAATCTACTAACATTTTTATAAAAGGAGGAATGTATTGTGGATTCAAGTTGTTCTCATTGTTTTCTCTCTCTTGTTCATTTAAACTAGATACATGCTTCCTTTTATACCTGCCAATAGGACCTCGCCATTTGTTGATTCCACCAGGTTCTTTGAAATTCCTAACATGTTATAGAGCCATCTATCAATATCTTCGCCACAATGATTAGATAAAGAATAAAGTGTTATGATTGTTGTAGTAACATCAAGATATTTCCATTGATGACTAGAACTTTTGATACAAAACCTTGCTGACTACTCTGACAACATGTCGCCGACAGCTGTCTATTAAATCAGAAGACATCAGACTTGAAGTTGTGGGAGGCTGGAGCGAGAGGTGATGAGTCGGGAGAAGGAGACCCCTAAGGAGGGTCTCCTACCGAGGTCTACGAGTTCGAAATAAGTGAATTTGATATGAGTAAGCTTCTTGGAGGACAGAGCTTCGTTGTACCTAGTCAATTAGCTGTTAATGGATGCAGCACACCGGCCGAATCATTTGCCGACTCAGGAGCAAAAGGATATGTTTTTATAGACAGGCGATAGAGCTTTCTCGCCTCTATCAGATAGCAACACTTCAGATACCAGAACCCTGCCCGGTGAAAGGATATAATGAGAGGAGAGGATTGCCAATCAAGCACTTGATCATTATGCACTTATGGGTATGTCGGTATAATAGGTGGAATCACGTTGACTAGCGGGAGACTTAGCGGTGATTAGTCAGCACCACTGTAAATTTCCCTTTAGCAAAACAGACACCAGCAATAGTATAATATAGATTGTACTGTTGCATGTCTCACTTCGGTAGGTGAGCGTACCGACAGGGTAGATGGAAGGCGATTCTTGAAAGTCCCAGTGCTAATCACTGATCTCGGACAACATGGCCTGATTTTGAGACCGAAGAAGTGGCTTAGGCCATGTTCGGCTTCGGAGTTACGTTATGTGGGGCGCCATTTCCAGGAAAGAGCGGGGCAGAAAATCTACAGAGTACACACCGGTACACGTAGTAGCTCCGCCCGCTTTGGCTATATCCTTTTTATTATTATTAACTTTGTCACTCACGCATAGTCCCCAAAGTTATCCTTCTCCGGTAGAGGATTTGATGATCTCCAGCACTTCCTGTTCCTATCAGCCAGTTCCTTCTATCTCTGTCGGTACAACCAACTGTTGCGGATACTAGTAGCAACCGAACGGTAGGAATATACCGGTAATTGGTTTGAGACAATGAAGATTGTCGGTATAACTGTGACAACGCAGAATCAAATGATATTGTACTCATACATAATAGCCTAATATACACAAGAATACTAAGATGAGAAAGGAAAGAGAGTGAGGGAACCCCGCACATAAGTAAGCTAGGCGGTCAAGTACTGGTAACCGATGTGTTAAGTCTGTTATAATAACCAATGCTCCAACGCAGTCTTTAAATGGGTGCATTTTAGGGTCTTGCGCAATGCGAGCCGGCGTCTCATCTGATGGCGACTTGACTACTTTATGCAGCACCAACATCGCATCAAGGACCTCATGGAAGATTTGACTGATAGTTGATGACAAGCACTGGAAGCGATCACAGGTAGCGGAAAGAGGCACCGTGACAAACAATATAAAGAAAAATAAATAGCTTCTGTGCTGCTGCTCCACGGCAGCTATTGCTCCGTTGACCCAGATTGTTATTCTTTTCTATATATTGTAGATATATTGTAGAAACCAAGCGAATAGAGCTTCGAACGTATCCTTGGATAGTCGAAAAATATTGGGTATATTCTGATGATGGCTATCTCGGAGCCACGCTGTATATGTCTCACCTTCAAGCATGTTCGCACTGTCTTCCCGATGGTTGTACGGTGAGCGTATGCCAGTAGACAGGCCAAAAATGCGTTTGTCAACATGACCAATGGCTTGTATAAGCGCCGCGTGCACCAGTAAGGCATGATGCTCTATTAAATCATCAAGATCCTCGCAGGCAAGATTGCTATCAGACTCGATGCCGCTAGTAGTAAATTGGTCTGTCATAGTAATGAGAAATGAATAATCGAGTGGTGAATCATGAAATACTAGTGGTTGCCGATCGGAATATTAATTTGTGTATATGGCTGGAGACCATTGTTTATAATTATCGTTGGTGGATGATGCATTGAGGCCAGCGGCCCAGAGCTGTTACCAACGGAATACAAGTTTTAGTACAAACGGACCTTTTTAAATACCGATTGTAAAATTGAAGTTCTCGGAGTTCCGATAACTCCATTATGGAAAGCGGTGTACGGGTGGGTATGCGCGGTTGCCGCCCTGCCCAACCGAACAGGAGACCCGCCCGTTTCCATCCCAAACGGAAATGGGAGTAAATGGGAGATAACTCCGAAACCGAACATGGCCTTAGTAAAAAAGATGTCTGGCTAGACTCAAGAAACCAGGGGAACGTTCATATATTGACAAGATATAGTGTAGGCGAAGATGACAATAAAGTCCCAAAGGTTCTAAGAAGACCGGCTCCGGACATGAAGCATCAAAGAGATGTAGAGAGACGTGATCGGAAAATAAAAGAATGCTACGAGGAGCGAATCGCGGAGCCAAACAATCGGACACATCGCTACAGCCACCGGCATAATTACAGCATCGACCATCAAGACGATTCGAACAAGACGGAACGAACCCTTAAGGGAGTGGACGATAAGCTTGCTACTGTCACATCTGAAAAAAAGGGGAAAGACACTGAAAAGGATCCACCAGATATTGACATTGCACTAATTAGTGCCCTAGCTTTCCACCAATATCTAAAGAAGAATGACGGTGAGGTCTTTATAGTTAGTTTCTATGAGACAGATAGACTAATTGAAGGAAAAGAGCTGGAGAAATATCAGGAGGATGAGAGACAGAATGAAGGGGAGGTATCACAAAGACTACCGGCTTCAATATCGCGGATTTGCGGATGTCTTCTCAAAGAAAGCTTCTGATACTCTTCCTCCAGAAAGTACGACTTTAAGATACAACTAGAGAATGAAGCTTCCCCTACAGAGAATATCAGATACAGACCCCTCTACAGGCAGTCCCTAGAACAATTACAAGCTGCGCGGAAAATATCTGGTAGAGAATCTTCACAAAGGATTTACTAAAGAGAGTCACGCTCCGTTTGCTTCATGGATCCTAATGGTAAGAATCCCCAGTGGGAAATTGCGGTTCTGTGTAGATTGCCGGAAAATTAATGCGATAACAAAGAAGGACAGATATCCTATTCCCTTGATTGATGAATTGCTAGAGAGGCTGAACAGAGCGAAGATCTTCACCAAGATAGACATCAGGCAAGGATTCCACCGCATAAGAATGAGTCCCGAGTCTGAGGACCTGACAAGCTTTCGAACGCGATATGGCATGTTCAAATACAAAGCCATGCCGTTCGGAGTGACAGATGGACCGGCTGCATTTCAGAGGCTTATGAACGACATCTTTATGGACTACTTTGATATATTCCTCACTGGATCCATTGATGATCTTTTGGTATACAGTGAGGATGAACTGGAGCATGAAGCTCATGTTAGGAAGGCGTTAACCCGTTTGTGGGACGCTGGGCTACAGGCATCAATTCAAAAAGAACGAATTCAATTTCAAGCGAACAAAAATATATCTAGGATTCGTCCGCACCACTAAAGGGATCGAAGTTGGCCCGGAGAAGACTGCAGTTATTCGAAACTGGAATGTGCCTACTACAATGCGAGGAATTCAATCTTTTCTAGGATTTTGCAATTTCTACAGGCGATTCACCAAGGAATATAGCCGGATAGCGAAGCCGCTGATTAGACTAACAAAGAGTGACACTCCTTTTGTGTGGGACACAGAATGTGAGAAGACTTCCCACGAGCTGAAAAAGAGGTTGACTACAGCTCCGGTGTTGAGGTATTATCAGCCCGAGCTACCCTCAAAGGTCGAAACCGATGCCTCTAATGGAGTAGTGGCTGGAGTACTATCACAACAGCATGGGGAACAGTGGCATCAATGTGCTTACTTCTCGAAGACTATGAGCGTAGCAGAGCGGAACTATGAAATCCGCGATAAAGAGATAACGACCGCTCTTTTTTCCTGGGGTAGTCAAAAGGGGCTCTAGGCTTTTCCAACGAGGGTTTGGATTACAATTTGATTTGAAATATTGTACTGACTGCGGACAGTTGTTAAGCGCAGCCTACATATACATCATGTATTATCATCATTCATGTACTTATCTACGTTTTATCTATAACTCGGCGTCTCCCACCTGGAATTCCTGGAATTCCCCCCTTCCTTCTGGAGCCAGACTTCGGCCTTGTACCAACATTGTACCAATGTACCCCATTGCGTGTATAGTAGCATAGTCATTCCGCTCCCAATATAGATTATTCGCTGCCTACGGAGTGTTACACTAACAAGCCGGAGGTTGAAGCGTAACAATTTTGAGGTCGCGGTGATTAAGGCATGGCAAGAGTGGAGAGCTGAACTGCCTGGATTGCAGGGCACAGTTTCGATATCTTCACAGATCATAAAGCGTTAGAATATTTTATGACTAAGATGAAACTAAATACAAGACAAGCAAGATGGGCAGAATTCCTCTCTGAATTCTACTTCTTGATCTGATACCGCCCGGGAAGCAGAATACACTTGCAGACCCTTCTGTCTAGGCAGGAGGATCTTGTAGAGCAGGCCGATAAGGAAGGAGGAATACCGAATGCAGGTTCTGCTTAAACCTAAATCCCTCGGCAAACAGATCCGAGAAAGCTCTCTAATGCCGTTAGACTCTGATTCTTCACCTACTTCCCAAAGGATGATACCCCCGGAACCATCGTGGATCATGTAATTCGTCTGAACTAGAGCTCACCATCACTACAAGGTTACCGTTGGGAAGGCACGCAGACCGGAAGATCGATGGGAACCATTTGCTATTTAAAGGACTAGCAGTAGCAGAAGATGGAGATCTGCTGGTACGATTGATGGACGGTTCCGATAGCTTCCGGCTTGGATGTCCGACGCTCCAGCTTCTTGTTGTCACCATAACTTCGTCTCCAACATCAAAATCCTCTTCTCGTCGATGTTTGTCTGCTTGTGCTTTCTAACGAGCCTGTACCTTTGCCATTCCCATTCGGGCTTGGTCCCAGATTTCCTGCACATACTTAAGCCAACTCTGCACCTCCCGACGCTCTAGTTTAAGTCCTCATGCGGTGAAGCCTGTTGCCAACTAAAGGATGTTCGGGGCTGAAATCCGCTATCGACTGCCTGCGAACGGTGATTAGGCCAGTTGAATCGCTCGGAAGTGCCGCCGCTACAAAATCAATCATTGGCAATAGTTCTGACCAGTTATCGTGATAATAGTTGATGAATGGGCGCAGTCGTTCAGCCACGTATCTATTCATAATCTTGGTTTGCCCATCAGTCTGTGCATAGTCGCTAGTGGATAGTTTCAGGCGGACATCTAGGATTCTGCAAAGTTCACTTCGGAACTCCTGGATAAATTGGCCACTGCAGTCTGAGACAATTGTCTCCGGGGATTCTTTCCAGCGGTAGACATGTTGTATGGATAGCATAACCATTTCCTTTGCCGACGTCGTTTTATGGCGAGGAATCGATATTGTTCTTTTACCTAATCGGTCTATCACTACAAATACAGCATTGTATCCATGGCGATCCTTTGGAAAAGAACGGAAATCCATGCTTATATGTTGCCGAGGTCTTACCGGTATCAGTAGCGGTTTCAGCAGCCCTGGGGCCTCATCTCGGTTTGTCTTGGTTTGCTTGCAGACTAGACAGTTATCAAGGTAGCGGTCACATCCCTGCTCCACGTGGGCCAATAGTAGCGAGATCTTATCAGTGCTTTGGTCTTTGCACGTCCTGGATGGGCAGTAGACCTTTGTCTTTGAATCTCGTCAGCAGGTCCCTATTATATCATTGAAAAGATTGGCAACTCGCATAAACTAGACCTGCCAAGTTCTATCAAGGTTTACCCGGTCTTTTCACCAGATGATAAGCTAAGGCGTGCCGCGAAGAAAGAACCATTACCTGAACAAATCCTGGACCCCCAATCACCGATAGAAGATAATGGGAAGACAGGATGGGAGGTCGAGAAGATAGTGGCAGTACGATTGAAGCCGCAGAAGCTTTCACAAGTGGCTTGGACACGATGGACGACCCCGAATGGTATCCGGCCGGAGACCTGAAACCTGCCAGGACCACCGAAACAGCTTGACGAGTGAATTAAAGCTGCAGAGGATGAGATATCTATAGAGGATCATGAGGAAGATGAGACTACCGATGCCTGACAAGGCATCTCATGTAATGTGAGAAATAATCCCAACTAGGGATTCTGTTTTCTTTCCTTCATACCTTCATAGCTAGTATTCTTAGTGATAGTGCCTAATACTACGACTCTTCTCCTTTCTTTCAATTAGTAGTAACAGTATTAGCTGGCATCGTCACACTAATAAGTCGACCAGTTTTCACTGTCGAAGACGTAAGAAAGTCTCGTTTCTCTCTGAGCTGCGGAAGTTTTAAGCATGCTACGCTACATAATAATTTCTAGGGCCATCATACTATAGTAGTCATATATATGATATATGTACTAATCTGCTAGTGATAGAATGGACTCACTGGAGAATATAAGAGATGTAAATAATTAATTCATTATTGACATTCAAACTGAATTGGATGCGGCAATATCCGATATGACTTCAATGACGAGGCAAGCAGATGGATTCTTAAAGGAACATCGCATCCGGACTCCTTAAGTACTTCCACTGAGCAGGAGATAGTGGTCTGAAATGAGCACTATTCTTCGGCCGTAGGACTATGGCCTTCAAGAAGCGTATATTTTAGTATGGTGAATACTTGTTATAATGCCTATGGAATGAATCTATATCATAAATAAAATCTCCCTATAAAATGAATGTCATTTCCGTGTGGAATGGGACTTGGATAAAGGTCTAGTTTAGTTTGCAGCACCTGAGCTGATATTAAGTAAGATACAGATAGCATCAACCCAAGATCAATTCCAATCCATCCCACACCAAGACCACAGAGAGGTATTTTCTTGTTCGTTTATCGTATGGTCGATGGATTAGTAGTTCAATGAGAGATCAAGTTAGATATAAAGGAAATGTTATATGTATGATACACGGGTAAAGGATTAAGCCAGCAGTGAAACCGAATTTTGAAAAGAAAGCACAAGCGAATGAAAGAAAAAAGTGAATTTTGTATAGTAAAGAAAAAATTTCAACGGCATTCGACACCATGGGATCCTCTCTTTGCCTCTTTATTCGAAAAGGGAGGGAGAAATAGAGGAAGAAGAAAGGAAATTCAGAAATAGAAGACGAAGGGAGTAGAGCAAATATTGGGTAGTGTGCTCTTGATTCCTGCTACCGAGAAAAGGAAAGGTAGAAATGTCAACAATCAGGGGAAATGAGCGCAAGAAGGTGAAATGATTCACATACCCAGAGACTAGAATAGACATTATTGTAGAGGGATGTGTCTCATATTTCTAGACGGCTATTAATGTTGGGGATAGGACGAAGGACAGATTAATGAGAATTAGGTAGGTTATGTGGCATCTTTATGCTGTGGTCGGCTCCCGTTCTCCATGGCGGCCCCGGAGCTCACCGTTAATACCGCTATGGCCACTGCTTCCTCCATCTTCATCTGCGCCCTGGCCGTCTTCATCTCCATCCTCTTCACCATGGTAGTCAGCATGTTGATCCGCAGCAACCCATGAATCCCTGTCTCCCTTCATGGGGCGGTCCTGCCCCGCCAGATCGACTCCTTCGCGGCGGGTCTTAGAAAGATTCTCGCGACGGCGCCGGGAGAGGGTGCGTGAACGAGTCGATAGATTGGAGCGTACAGCCGCTCTAGAAGTGACCCAGTTGGTGAGAGCATCCTCACAATCCTGGATGATCGCTTTGCTCGCTTCATAGCCGTCATAGGCCTGCCGTGTCTCGCCTGGAGTAACGGGCGCATCATCAATGAGGTCCAATAGGTGCTTGCCGTAGCCTGCGATGAGAGCCACTTTCTCGCAATGCTCCCGGAGTGCATCGAATTGGTACGTGAACGCAGCCTTGAGCTTTTCACGAGTGATGTTGGAAAGCTGGGCTTCTGCAACTAGGGACTCTGCTTCCGCACGGACAAGCTCCTGCTCGAGGACGACGATACGAGGTGAGTTTGGATCCTTATACTTAAGCTTTGCAATCTCGTCAGTGATTTTCTGCTTCCCTGCAGAAAAACACCTGGTCAGTGATGGGATCGCTCCGTTAGTTGCACAGGCAACACTCACGATCCCGGCTGGGTTGCACCGACGCCTCGATATTACGGATACTCTTAACCGTAAGACGGTATTGATCATAACGGTCGACAAATTGATCCTCAAGTTCGCCAACCTCGTAGACCAGAACGCCTAACTTATCTGTCACATCCGAGACATCATCATCACAGGCTTCGCCCCAAAGTGAGAGTTGTTGCTATGTGGATGTCGACCACGTTAGCAACCCTAATCAACTAGATCGATCGCCGCCGAGTCCCTCAGTGTACACATACTGCTACCTCCATTCTTTCCCTCCCCACCAATTCCATACTGCGCATCACGTTCTTTTCCATCTTCACCAGCTGCGAGAGCTTTTTGGCAAGCTCCGGCCCGAATGCCCCGGCGGCCTGTTTGCGGAATGCATGACCTGTAAAGTCCACACATTAAGTTAGCACCCGGATCATTAACCTAATCAACTATTGGCCCGGTCAATGGAGAATTTGGGGCAGACAACCTGGAGACTCACCGAAGTTGCCTCTCCCGAATAGCCTGCCCGTCTTGGTACTGGAGGGTGGAGGAGGAGGGTTCTCAAGTTGTGAGGCGGTTGGCGCTCGTGACTGGCGCATTGAGTATGTGCGATGCATGGCTAGATGGTTGTGTCGACGGGTAGTTCCAACTCAAGAGGGAATCGAGGTGCACGGAGTAGATATTTGGGGGGTTCGATGGCTGAGGCAGTGGTGACGTGAACGTGGGGTTTGCGTTCTCGAGTGACGGAAAGCGGTTGTCAAGAGCGGACGACCCAAACGAGGGCACAACGCAACCCAGAATATCGCGAGAAGCCGTCGGGTTGCGTAGAAGAAGAAAGACTGATATTGTATCTCTGATAATTCATAATTCAGGAAAGATAGTTAGAATGACGGTAATGAAGACGATCAACGTTTCAACGTTTCCGAGACCGAAGTAGGGATGATCATAGGACGGTTTCAGTTGTATATATGATATCCAGAGCTCCCCAACATCAGAATAATAGGTGAACATACTCTACCCAGCAGTCATTCTCAAAGATAGTGGGGTGACATCGTTGGGCCGATGGAGCTCAATCGGGAGAGACAGGTATTCTAACCACCCACGATTGAATTCTTGAATTCTAGATTCCTGATGGGAAAGTGGACAACCTCGATTTGTTTTCAACCCAAATAATAGTACTGACCTTCTTGGTAAACCGCGTGCTTTCTCGATGGAGGGATCCCAGAATTTAGCATCATCTATCATCAGTATTTCTCGGTATCACGATCCATGCCGTAAATCATACAAGGTACGTCAGTTATGCGGGGGATCTCCTTTAGGCGCTAGTACAGTAACTACAGTTGGAGCTATTCCGATTATGTCGCAGCCACGCAAGCTTCAAGTGAGCGGTAACGAAGTTATTAGTAGTTTCGTCGCCCTCTACTTTTAAGTATCATTAATAACAATGGAACCTTTGGGATACCTGGGCTATGTATGATAGTAACTAGTAACTAGTACTGTCTAGCTTATATATATGGTGGATTTGTATGGCGCTCTCCCAAATGTTATTATTCATGTATGCCATCATAATCATGCCATCCTGCAACCGCACGCCGGGGAGCAGTCGCGCGACCCGTTAACCTGAAGGGGCTTAGCACCGGAGCGGAAAGTCCCGAATATGAGATAATATTAGAGGTACAGTACATATGGATACATTACAGATCTTATCCCACCCAGATGCAGATTAGGGGCTGAGAGTAGTCCTTTTTTTCTTTGGCTCCAGACTAGGGTTCAAAACCTTCTTGGCGGTTCTGCGGGAGGATCGAATGCGGTCTGAATTGTTGATCACGTTATTTCTGTGGCTGGTTAGGGTTTTGCGCCAGTAAGTAGTGTGGCGCAAATTGGTATGAGCTACCATAACCACAAAATGGCTAAATCACATTGGAGAAATCGTAAAATTAGAGGCCATATGCCAATAAGTAAAGTTACGATTGAATTTCTATTATAGGAGGCTGGCAAGGTAGGATTGAATCGAGTTAAAGATCACCTGATTTTGGTGAGGGAAAAAATTTTTTTGACCCCCAACAGTGCTCCACTTCATAGACCATACCAATTTAGGCATACGTTATTCCTATTTGGATAAAATATTTACACGTAACTTCTCCGCCTCATTACTCTCCGCTACTCATCGATCATCTCCAGATATATACCTTCTGGTGTGATGTGAGATTCTTCCATTCTCTAGACCCATATGCAAGTCCTTGCCGGTATAGATCCGTTTTTCTCATATAGCTATTAAAAGCATGCCCTCGTCCTCTAGCCAGCTTAAGCACGCCTTATGCTTTCCAGCCTTGCCTTCAGTGATTCTGCGAACCCCTAGCCATTCCCTTTCCTACCGTATGATCTTCTTACCAGTGTGCTTGCCTTTCTTGAAATTTGCGGCGACTAGTGTTGCTATTGTACGCCGCCTGCCTAATTTCAAGGCATCCTTCTACTGTTGCATATAGAAAAAGCTCCTTACCATAAAATGTCGGCGATAGAAGTCGCTTGTTGGGGAAAGAATACAGCCGTATTTTACACTAGTAACTATTCGCACACCCACATTGGGTTGTACATACATACTTGTTGTTGTACTGTACACATAAATGTACCCGCCCTAAAACCATCGCATAGGGTATTGTTAGGCAGAACTCGATTGGCAAAATACCTAACTCCGCCCGTGCACTCTTAATGGCCAGCCAAATACTAGGGGCTTGCGTGAGCGGATTGCAAATGGAGTTTACCCACAATAAGGTTACGTATTCCATCCTTCCATCGCTGACCACGACGTATTATAGTACTTATGAGCCCGGAAATCGCTTTTTCGGACAAGCTCGCAAGGTGGTCGTTAGCATGAATTGCATGTGATAGATAGCACAAGGGAGAAAGGAATGGCGCGAACATTAGAGAGGTTTAGCCAACTTTCAACTAGCCACGACTAAACCTAACAAAGTAACAAAGTTTATTAGCCGTTGTTCAGTAGATGAACAACCTGTTCAACTGAACACCCACTAAATAGATTAATAATCACTTTAATTCTACGCAACGCGACCACGCAACCATGTAGCCCTAGTATAGTACTATTTATTATTCTTTATTTTAGCATGGGAAGTTCTCATCTTAATCTTCTAGGTAAGCGCGGCGATCTGCTGCCTGCTTTGCTTTGCATCCCAATGGAATTACACGGCTTTTACCATCTATCGAGGAAATAGCAACCCCTGCTCCCATCAATAATAGTAAGTTGTACTTAAGTAACAATCGCCTGTTGGAAAGTAATGCTATTATAGTACTAAGTGATATATTATTATTACAGGCCAACTATCTACGGGTACGCCATTTTCAGTTTGGAGCCTAACTCTACCACCTGCCATCACTGAGCGTGAAGCTAGAAGAGTTCGTAATATGTCAACGCGCTCTCAAGCTCCCGCCGCTGGCAAAGGGGGCACCCGCGGAGCTACTCTCACTAGTAGAGAAGTGGTAAAACTACTCAATATCTGCCCCAGTCAGAAGGAGACGTATGGTAAAGGTGACGGCTGGATTTCCAAGTGGTGGAACACGGCTGCTGCTGATCTGGAGCACAACCGTAGGAAACCATACTCCAGAAAAGCATATCGGGATAATGTCAATAAGCAAACAGCACTCCGGTAAGCTGGGGCGACTAAAGCCTGCATGCAGCATGTATGACCATCCAGCCATGCCTGTAAGGCGATAACTACCTAATTCAGATAGCTAAGAGTAAAGCGAAAAGAGCGACGGATGCTCTCATCGCCCCGGTCATCAAGGCTGAATTCCCCCGCTCTATATGATGTTGGGATTTGATACGGACGCTGGGCATAATTATGACGTCTTTGTAGCAAGTATAGTGGAACAGGCAGTATAAGTGTAGGGTATGGTCTAGTAGAAGTGCAAGGGAAGTCAAATCCATGTCAAAATCATGAAAACAACTGTCGATCGCCTAAAGATCTCACTCGTCGTTCGCTAGATTGAACATAGCATTGCCAGTTCCTACGATCTTAGTTTTCTTGTTGACGAAGCTGTGACTTCAACTGGGTTGGTGGATGTTGCTTGCATACCCAAGACAATTGTCTACATAGATTTAACCTCACACAGATTTTGGCTGTAGAACTTCGAATGATTGAATGGCTTGTTCACAAGGGCTGCCACGGAACTTCTGCAAGCATAACTGTTCAAGCTTATCACTCGCAGCTGGTTGAGTTTGATAAGAGAAGTATCTCAGATACCTTTCGCCGTCCTTCTTAGATGCCTCGTGCCATCGAGCTTTAAATACGCGAAATTGTCCACTTGAAATAGCTTTTATCCGGTAGAGTGCATCAGGGATAACTCGAGTAGTTAAAATCCATATAACTAAGTCAATTCGTGGCCGATTAAATCGATGGAGATAGTCACGTTTTAGCATTCACCAATGCGACTCAGCAATCATAAATCATAGTTGCCTTCACAACCGGTATTCCACTGGGGTTAGCAGCGCGTGCCCACCGTTTCCATTGCTCTGGGCAATACCAAGTTCATGTACAAGTAAGCCCGGAGACGGAAGTACCCACAGGCTTTACACCATATGTAGATCACTACAGCACGTTCGTAATATAATGTTTTTGAGGACTTAAAAGTCCATTAGAGTCAGGTATAAGGGATGTAGGTTGAAGTGACGACAGAAAATGTCGAGCACTGTTTCACGCTCCTCCTTTGTTGCTGACTCTAACCTACCTCTCAGTAATACTCGTGCTATGCACTCGTTAATTATTCCATTTTTAGTTAGCCTTGGCTTCATGTTTATGTCCTTTATAATACTTTTCCTCCTCTTCCCCTTCTTTTTCTTCCTTTTTTCTTTAACGGATCCTCTTTGTATATAAGGCTCCATATAGTTAATTGAGATAATTCTTTGTATCCCTTCACATTAGGATTCGTTCTTTAAATAGGCATACGGAGCCTTTAAGAAATCCGACTTGCAGTGTTGTGATAGGCGCACGGCCTTCAAGAAACCCGACTATATAGCAGTATTATAATGGGCGCACGGAACCTTCAAGAAATCCGACTCGCAGTGCTGTGATAGGTGCACGGGGCCTTCAAGAAACCCGACTTGCAGTGTTATAATAGGCGCTCGGAGCCTTCCTGAAATCCGAGTTATACCCTTTGCCGAGATGGGCGACAGCGGTACCACCAATCCAGCACCAAATGCTCGGGCCGCATTTTTTGATGCGGCGTTTAACAGGTCTTGCAAGCGCAAGATCTAATGCAAAATCGGATAGCTACCTCCCAGGAATTACTAACGGCGGGCTCTTTCAAGCCAACAAGAGGTAAACAACCGGCTTTGTGCCTTGCAAACAGTTATCGACCAATTACAAGCACGACCCGACGTAGCCTGCATTACCACTCCTGCCCACACACAAATACCCACCCTGTATTCCCTTCATTCTTTCTCCGCTCCTTCTTCGCTCCTATAGGCGATTTTCCACAGGAGCTACTCTTTTCCTGCTCTGCATTTTCACCGTCTTCGTTATCCAGCTCTGGCCCTACATTAGCGCTTGCGGTCGTATTTGTCCTCAATCCATTAGGGCGTCGTGCTGGTTGGTAGGGGTATTGATTAACCATGAGGTCCGAGCTCCCACCGCTATCGTCCATCTCGGCAAAAGGTATAGCTCGAATTTCTGGAAGACTCTGAGCGCCGATTATAACACTGCAAGTCGGGTTTCTTGAAGGCCCCGTGCGCCTATCATAACACTGCGAGTCAGATTTTTTGAAGGCTCCGTACACCTGTTATAATACTGGGAATCGGGTTTCTTGAAGGCTCCGTGCGCCTATTACAACACTTGCGAGTCGGGTTTCTTGAAGGCTCCGTGCGCCCATTATGATACTGCCAGTCGGGTTTCTTGAGTGTGCCTATCACAATACTGCAAGTCGGATTTAAAGGTTCCGTATACCTATTTAAAGAACGAATCCTAATGTGAAAGGATACGACGAATTATCTCAATTAATTATGTAGAGCCTTATATATAAAGAGGATTTGTTAAAGAAGAAAGGAAGAAAATGAAGGGGAAGAGGAGGAAAATTGTTATAATGCCTTTTAGTTGATAAACATGAAGCCAAGGCTAACTAAAAATGGAATAATTAACGAGTGTATAGTACGAGTATTACTAAGAGGTCTTCACACATCCTAACGCACGGGCTATAACTTAACTAGGCCTAGCCTAGCTTCTGAGACGGCCAGGCCAGATTAAGTTAGAGTGCTGGAAGGCTAGGCTAAATGCAGATAGATTAGGGTCCGTGTGCCGGGTCAGTGGTACCTAGATGGTTGACATGCGTATTCGCTGGTGCACGAAAACCATGTCGTCTTCAAGAACATGCTCATCGCACAACATGCTATCCTCTCCGGAAGATCAAGCTCTCTATGGCTATAAGGTCATTATCGGATGAATGGGTTAGTCCTTTATGGGGATGGGCAAGCATTCAGCTTCTCTACTGATAGCCCAATAGGCGATTGTGTTTTTTGGCTGTAGAATACACTGAGGTCACGTGAATCACCATATGCTATGAGAAGGTTTTGTCATGTCATATTGGACCAATGATCATGTGATTGAATCCAAATGACGACTTCTTGGGATGGGCCACATTAATTACCTATAATTGCTTGCAATTGTACCAATTTGCGGATTGTTAGCCCACAAATTTTTAAGCATTTCAAGTGGTAATTCGGAGTCATAAATTCTTATAGGAGTGTAGGTAGTATGTAATGCACATATCATAAAGTTTGTTTACCGACGCCAAGCCTAATATAAGGTAGCCGGACTGGAAATTCAATCTCAGGCCAAGCTTAGTCAGGTTATCATAGGTAACCTGACTGTCATCATGTCTCTCTTGGCACTTGGCAATAAGAAAGCAAATGGGCAGAGAATCTTGATCCATCACCCTGCCCAGTGCCGATCTGGGTTCTTGGAGTCATCTTTTAAGGTCATCTTTTAATCCAATATAGCCTCGGAGAATATTTGTCCCTTGTGCTTTTTAAAATGTAGGAATGGACCAGGTCGTTACATCATTTATGGTGTTGCAGCCAGCACCAAGTTACAAGTTATGTCACATGGTACTAAATGCTGTATGACTCTCTAGGGGGTATTTCTCCTGTCTTTTTCTTGGCCGTCCGCTTCCTTTTGTTAGATGGCCGCGGGACAGCCTGCTGCTCTATAGTCGTCATATCATCTGTTGCGTCCACCTCCACATGTGACGTACGTTTTCTATTCTCTGCCTCCTGGCGCAATCGGCCGAATGCTTTTTCCATCCGTCCTTTACCCCCCGAACGAACGCGCGGCGCGAAAGCCCCGACTCCCAGGCCACCACTAATGAAGTGTGTTATGTTAGCCTGTGTCCCTTCCTGCTCTCTCCGGTTCATGTCCCGAATGACGGGGACCAACACCTCATCCGTTTGTGCCTGACTCCAGCCGATGGTCGCCACCAAGAAATTCCTTAGACCCTCTAAGTCAGGTATACCCCACTGAAAAGCAGAAGGGTCGGAATCAACTTCAGGTTCTAGATATGCGGTATCAACATGGCTGTCGGGAAAAGATGGGGGCAAGAACAGTTTTGACGCATTCTTCCTGAATTTTTTGCGAAATGTCAAGTGGGCGTCGTTCGGAACCTCTATACCCATCTGAACTTGGGTCCACCAGTCACGAAATTCGTCTAGGTTATTGAATTCCGTGACGATTTCAAGAGCAGTGACCGGGCCAACACCGGAAATTCCCTCCGTGTAGTCGCTCCCAAGAAGATGAGCGATCTGAATAAGTTTTCTCCTATCGAGGGCATATTCTTTTTCTAAGTCATTCGAAAGGTAACACTCGACGAATTTACTCTGGTTGAACATGTTCTTGTAGACGCGGGTGCCACCAAATAGAAAAACATCGCTGTCATCTGTGACAATGCCGTCCACAAGATTAAGAGACACCAACTCCGCACATTGCGCTTCAGCCTCCATTGGCGCAGTAATGTATGGCAGTCCGAAGAGTCTGAGCAGTTGCTGACATTCTGTAATCATAATCTGATTCAGCTCATCGGTATCTCTGCGGTCTTTCTTTTGTTGAGCTCGTAACTGCCTCAACTCCTGTTCGAAATCGAATGTGTTCTCACTCAAAGACTTATTGTTCAGAGTGGAAGCAAACCGCGCATGTTCCTCTGCCTCCGCTGCGAGCTGGCGCATAAAATCTTCGTCTTCAGGGTCTGAAAAATTTGCTTCGTTTGTTAGAAGTTGGGATGCAGAATCAGGATTGGGTGGCATATTGACTTCAAAGTCAACGGATCTTCCCTGAGCGTTAGTTTCTTGTTGTATTTGAACATACTCAAAGCTAGGCAATGGTGATTGGTCTTTGCGCATTGGTGACTCCCTGATAGCAGGTTGCTGTTGTTGTAAAGTCGATATTGATGAAGAATTTTCCTCATCAGTGAGTTCCCAATCATAAACTTCTTCATCTTTAGAAACAGTCCTAGTGCGGGATATAGAAATCGGGGCGCTAATTCTTTGCTTCAAATCTGGGGAAGTAACGAACGAGTTCATTGTGATTACAGGAATCGTTTGGCTAATCGGGGCTGGCGATGGTTCTACAACATGGTTTTCGAGTTTGGCTTGGGATCCCTCACCATCACGAACTAAGGCAATGGTTTCTTCTGAGTCCGGGATCTTATCGGCATCAATAGCCTCCGTACGTTTTGGGGTCATCAGAAGCGTATACCGAGAGTCGGCTTCTATACTTCGATATAGCTCTGGAGACCCTTTAGTAATCTCATCTGCGACAGAGCCCTTTTTTGTTTCCTCGCCCCCGGTGAACCATGGGGGCAGAGGCAGGCAGTTTTCCCCGGTTTGTTTTCTATCGAAGCCACCAGAACTTTGATCGGGGTCCATTTCCCTCGGGAGCGGTTCACCGGACAGGCTTCTGACCTTGAGAGGCTCGAACGGAAGTGGGCCGCTGGGAAATCCTTCTGTACTGAAGTGGGGAGCTGCAGGTTTGGCCTTCAACCCTGTTTGGGATCTTCTTGATTGTGCTAGTGCCGAAGTGAAGTCTACTTCAGTATCATGAGTTTCAGGGGTAGACACTATCACATGCTCTTCGAATGCCGGCTGAATAGCATTGTTAAGGGTTACATCTTCAAATGATTCGGCCCCTGGAGACTCCAGTGACATTTCGATCGCCAAGCGAAGATCTCCATCTTCACTTCCCACCTCCATCCCAAATAGGTTGTCCACCACTCGATGTTCATGGGTTCGTTGGTGTGACTCACTTGATGTCTCTTTGACGAAGAGAGAATCATCTTCATAGTTCCGCTCGACAGAGCTCTGCATTGTCGTAGCTTCACGTCGCCCTGCGTATACGGGCCTCTCCTCTTCAGCAATCTGGAGGTTGTATTGCTCGATAGATCCGTCGAAGATGCCTCTCCGAAAAATAGGAAGTTTGGGAAGCCTGTTCAGGCCTTCAATAGGAACATCTTCAAATGCGTCTCCATCAGCTTCCCATTCATTTTCGTTATCTGAAAAGATCTCCTGTTGGCCATACATATCAACATCAATCGGCCTAGCTCTCTGGCCAGCATTCTTATTCCCTACAACCCCCAGCGCCCAGCCACCCTCAACGTCACTATTCTTGACAAGAACATATTCCTTTCCTCGCTCCCCAGCGATTCTATGTCCAGCTTTGAATCCATCCAAAGTGTTATCCCTATTCATGCCATTAAGGTTCATCAGCCGTTGCGTAAGATCGTTGCGTTCTTTCACACGTTCAATTTGAAACTTTGAAAACGCCAGGCGATCAGGAAACATCGAGTCCAGTTGATCCTTCGAGTAGCCCATTCGCAGCCGACTCCTCAACCTAGCAGCATTCAGTATATTGTAGCGATCGCTGGCGGGTAGGCTCAGAAAGAACTGGCCATCAAAATCAATCTTCGAGAAATCATATAGATTGATGTCCTCGCCGGAATGGAATTGACGTGCGTATTCCTCTAATTCCTCTTGAGACATGATGCGCGGATCATCCGGGGCGCCCATCTCCTCAAGCGAGGTGTCTAGCTCCGGAAGATGATAGTTATCCGTCTTGCGAAATCGGTTCCGTCGCTTTTCCCTCTCTGTCATGAATATCTCGTCAACATATGCCGGTTCATCTGGAACATCCGATTCCTCCTCTTCATGCCTTGGCAGGCCTTTGCGCTTCACCTCTTCCTCCGCGATCCTCTGCATCTGAACTGCTAGCAGCTTCCCTGCTGTTCTGATGGCATCTTCTTGTCGACCTTCTCGCCTTGACTTCCGGGCCGCTATTGTTTGTCGTTTGAGTATGGGAGCCCCACCGTCAAACACAAACACAGGTTTAATGCCAAAGTACAGCAGCTTGCATATGCGGCGAAAGAAACCAACCACGTGTGAATTCCGGAGTGCATTTCCCTCCTTATCACGAACAGCTTTCAAGAACTGATATATCCATATCGAGGCGTCAACAGCGAGTCTCTTTTTATTAAGCGTCTCGAGTTTTATCGGCCGCGCGCATGGCTGAACGACGGTCCAAAGTCCAGTGACACCCATCTTGAAGTCATAAAAGCACGGGTATACTCTTAAGCCATGGGGAACCCATTACACATGATATAAAACTATACGGAAAGCTCGATAATAGGCACTATGCTCGCTCGCAAAAGCTTCAGCGCATTGCGTCGGAACTTTTTTCTCCGTTCCAAGCACTAAACCCCAATCGATTAGCGTCAGTTATGAGACAAAAGTCACATGACCCATAAACCACAAAATATCACTATTTTCAAACCCATGGATAGCTCTCATGCCATCATGCCTACCAAACCAAAAACCTCAAGGCGCGAGCATTCTGGTGAATGGTGCTTCGCTTAGTATTTAAATTGCATGATCAAAAGTTTTCTGCCTCTTAAGTTGCTACTACACTAGATCTCCCCGCATCACTAATATACCGCCTTCTTGAGAGCCGCGAAAAACAGCAGGAACGTATCGAAAAGCCATCAAAGCGGCCAGGGTGAAAGCCTAAGCTCACTAGAAGAGGGGAACACACTTTAATTATTCACGTGAACAGCAATCCAAGATACGTGGGCTGCACTGGCAACACCCCCTAAGTCGGGATAACAGCTTCACTGGCACTTGACATATAGTACGCTGACTAGATGACTTGGTAAGTCGTCCATTGGGCCTTTTGGCGTTGTGGTGTAGTGGTAAAGTCAGCATCCGCTGGCTCACATTCACCCGACCACTGTGCGGAGGTACCTGAAGAAAAATGAGCTCTACGCGTCTAAAATTCGACGAAAGCCATTCCTTAGCGACAACTATAGGCGAGCTCGATTAAAATGGGTCAAAGAACACCTTATTTGGAGCATTGACGACTGGCGTTGCGCAGTCTTTTCGAATGAGAGCACGTCTGAGCCTAGCCTTCATACCCTGACGACATACATGAAGCAGAAAATGAGTGACACTCTCAAGCCGCATGCCTACCTTCAAGTCTGGACGCACCACAGTCGGCGTTTTGGGGTTGTATTGGCTACACATCGAAGGGCAAACTAGTTATTCTGCCCGCGAACACCCACATGAATAGTACAATCTATTCCAATAAGATATTGAATGACCACGGGCACCCCATATACCAACAAGTCATGGAGCAGTATGGGGATGCCGTCCGGCAAGATGATGGCCCAAAATACCATACCTCGGAGATGGTTGAAAGTTAGCGAAAATCGATGTATGGAATGGTTAGTAATAAAAGGAGTAGGGCGGGGCATCGCCAAGAATTTTAGTCGATTCACTTCTTCCGGCTTTAATATCTGACTGGCTGTAAAGAGAAATTAACTCAATTTGATCTTGGTTGACTTCTGGCCGATCCTTGACTTATTCCAGCCTCTCAAGGTCTTCATCAATATTTACCAAGATAACCAATTGTACAGGCCCTCCAAGGACATTGCGCTCAGGATAATTTCAGTTCGTAATTGAGACTTCCCAGATTCCAATACCAGAGTGATAAGGTTCTTGTGATAACCTCGACATATGGCATCTTATCAAGATCGCCATATGCAAAAGACGACACAGACACCCCATATACCAACAAATCATGGAGCAGTATCGCTAAGGTTGACTCCATCACTGATCTCGAGGATCTATTCCACTGTCCTACGAGTAAGAAAGTGACGATTGAAGACTCTCCTATTCAGGGAGCCAAAAAGTCTCAAAGGAAAAGGAAGATTCCGGACTTTGCCACTACATTTCGAGGTTATCACAAGAACCTTATCACTCTGGTTTTGGAATCTGGGAAGTCTCAATTAGGAACTGAAATTATCCTGAGCGCAATGTCCTTAGAGGGTCTGTACAATTGGTTATCTTGGTAAATATTGATGAAGACCTTGAGAGTCTGGAATAAATCAGGGATCGGCCAGAAGTCAACCAAGATCAAATTGAGCTAATTTCCTTTACAGCCAGCCAGATATTAAAGCCGGAAATGATCTTTCTGGTAGCTCTATGAGCCCTATATCAGTGAATTCTTTATATAATGCCGTCGAATAAAAAATCGATCAGCCGCATTGGGTTGGCCCTCTATCGGCTACATTGGAGTTCTGGCGCTTAGTTGACGGGGAAGCACAGCAGAAGGGCCCGCTGGGTAAGTCTAATGGAGATAGGCCCTAAACTAATTTACAACTTGGGAAATGTTTGGTTATAGACTATCCCTCATTATCCAATCTAGTCATTACATAGTCAATACCGGAATATTCTTGATGTTGGTCAGCCAATAGAATTAACAAAGTTGGCAAGAGATATTACGTTCTATATCAGAATTAGCTGTTGAGCGGGCCGGTGCGATGCTTTGTCATGATCTTGGTCGTCGATCTCTAGGCTTTGTGATAAAGCTCTCATGGGAATGGGTGGTTCGAAGCTCATTCGAGAGATGTTATGGTAGATGATAGAACCATCTATGCCTCTAGTACGATTATCTAACTATCTTTAGAGACAGAAACTTCGGTAGATGTTGTGACATGACGATTCTCTATATCAAAGGTATTGGTATAGTCTTATTAATAGTGATTCAATTCAAAGTATCTTTAAAACCACAGTAGATAATAAGACTGTCTGTGCCGCTCTAGAAGCAGTTGTCAAGCAAGCCTATGCTACAGGCTGAATTCCTTGACGTACATAGCGAGCGGGGTGAGAACGGCCCACTAGAACCCATCCTACATCTCAGATAATACCAGTTGAGTACAGTGATTTGAGGCGACAAGAAGGGGTTGAATTCGTGCCCAACTTGCCAGGCAATTTGAAGGAAGTTACGCTACTGGTGAACAGCCAAAAAGTGTCAACTACTACTTTATTGTTCCTGAGGGGGGAACCCGCAATCCTCTGTGCACATATGATCCCCGTGGGATGCAATCTTGCTTTTTCTATCTATGGATTTAACGAGGTATTTGTACCTTTCCTGCTTTCGCAGTAAGGCTCTCATTACTCCTGTCTCGGCGTTATGGCCAAATCCGAAATCCTTAAACCAGCAAATGAATATAATCTGTGCGTATCGTTTTAGCCACTAGTGTACCAGTGATTACTACAAGCCACAGGTGGCGGTGTAGTTACGAATACCTCGGCTCATCCTGATATACTTCTTACGGCAAAGAATTTATGGGCTTAACGAAAACGAAGCACAGCTGAGCTAATCATGAGAATCCATATACCTAGCCTGAGGAGTTTCGGTTCACTGTTTTAATATCGTTCTGTCTGCCAAAGCTGAAGTGAAGATAATGAAACCGACCCTTACAACCTACCTTGATAAGACAATTCGAGAGTCCAGATTCGCCAGACTTACCATATATTAAACCGGAAATAGTCAGCGAGATCCGAGCCGAGAGACAGTACGGAAAGACTGAGTGATGAAGCCTTCTGCGCATCGTATAGAGAATTCTCCCATGCTTGCTTCAATTCCTTTCAAGATTTCCCAACCTATATGCTCGGTTAGAGTTCCTTGCAAGATTCGTTTGACGCATAGTGACTTAAAGATTGATTGAACGGTTTTGGACGGAAAAGGATTTGTCCCAGAAAGGGAATGCAAAGCCTATCCGAGAAGTGGCTACACCCAGGTGGTTTCGTCCTTGAACTTTACAATCACTGGACCCCGAGGGAAAACCCAGGTTAGAACGCCACATAAAGTTATATATATATAGAACAAAACTAGCCGGTCCAGATAAGGCTAGAAAAAACCTCAACTTGCTTGTGAGCATACGTATATGTTATGAAGGAAGATGCTCGGTGGTTGAAGAGGTGGGATTTACAAGGAGACAGTTATTTCAACCAAAGACGTCATCTTTGATGACAGGATTTTTGAAAGGGACTTGCCTTCTAACGAGCAGTTTAGAACCCAGATGGACAAGCTCGTGGTACGAGTTTGTCTAGGGCCGTCTCAGGCTACAATTAGAAAGTGTTGGAAGAGGATGAACTTAAATCCCCTACTCGAGAGCGAACCTGGGACCCGATGGGTCTAATGACGACGAAGTCCAGCCACTCAACGAAATGAAGTATGAGCTAGCACATGCACTTGAGGAGGGCCTAATCGCCACTCCATCTGATATCACCGATGAGGTTTTTTCCGGCCCGTTGTGTTGACGCCATTGAGGTTTTATCCAGCGCCGGTACGGCTCAGGCTAACGCTGATCAGGCTATCTCCAGCCCTTGCTGCTTATATGCCTTTTCAGGTGGTTGATCGGGCATGCACGTCAGGTGGTAAGCTTTTGGGGTGTGAATTCTCTTGCAGATTCGACGGTTTTTTACATATTGAGCAATATCTTTATCCATTCCTGACCGATAGTATCTATCTTTAATAAACTTTGCCGTCTACTTCCTCCCAGGATGCGCAGTAGGAGCTTGACGATGGATTTTATCCAATAACCGAACCCTTAAATCTCCTCCATCCGGGACTACCATCAAATTGTCGAAGAATTAAAAGGACGAGAGACTGAGCCGGCCGCAATTCAGGTCACAGAACTGCATATCATTAATCGAGTTATAGGAGCTAATCGTACCCACGAATCATTGATAGAAAGCCGTGACCTACTAGTAGTCGGTAAATCACCAAACTGGACCTTGGGAGGAAACCTATACGGCCTACATAGACGATTTGTTGATCTATTCTGAGAATGAATTAAAACATCAAGAACACGTTAGAAAAGTGTTGCAGCTTAAGAGAAACGGGACTTCAAGCGGACATTAAGAAGAGTGAGTTCCACGTTACCCGAATGAAATACTTAGGATCATAGTGAGTACAGATGGAATCGAAGTTGACCCGAGGAAGATAGAAGCTATTAAACATTGAGAAGTCTGTTCGACGGTGAAAGGCATTCAGTATTTTCTGGGATTCTGCAATTTCTTCAGAAAATTCATAAAGAATTTGGTCGAATGGCAAAGCCCGTTACTAGATTAACACACAAGAACGTTCCCTTCCATTTCGACAAGAAATGCCACAGAGCCTTTAAGGAACTCAAGAAACGCCTTCTATCTGCCCCAGTGCTAATTCATTACCGTCCCAACAGATTGACACGATTAGAGACTTGCTTCTAACGGGGTTGTTGCCTCCGTCCTTTCTCAATCGTACGAGGGAGATAATCAATGGCACCGGCAGAGTGCGACTATCCTATTCACGATAAAGAGATGTTGTTGGCTATCATTTGGGTACTACAGAATGGAGAGCCGAGTTAGAGAGGTTACATGGAGACAATCGCTTCGAAATCTTCACCGACCATCGTGTATTGGAGTATTTCATAACAACGAAGGTTCCGAGTAGCCACCAGGTAGCCTGGGCCGAGTTTTTGTCTCGCTTTTACTTTATAATCCGCTTTCGGCTAGGAAAAGCGAACATTATTCCGGATGTTCTTTAACGTGAAGAATGGTTAGATCCTCAAGATGCCCCATAAAAAGGCCGTTAACGTAGTTTTAAAAAGCTGGCTATTTATAGAAGCCATATCTCGTTCGAAATGTCGTTAGGTTTTCCAAGTCAGGATGCATTCGTATCCGATGAAAGGCTAGTCGAATGTTTAGTTTTGTGAAAATCTTCGCTCTACTCGGGCGTTCCATCGTTCGTTTCTTTGATTAGAGGGAGGGGTACTGGTTCTTTTTGGTGATGGCATTTAGTTTTCTGCAATCCACACAAAAACGATGTCCTCCACCCGGTTTCAAGGCAAATGGTGCCGCACTCGGAACAATAAATCCTTTACTCAAATTCCCCATTAAGTATTCTTTTGTGGCTTCTAATTCTGCAAGGGATTGGTTTCTCAATGGAGTGCATCCAATATTTTTCGGCTCATTGAGTTCGATTCTGTGGTCACAGGATCGATGGGACAATGTGTCAGCAGCCTTCTTGGAAAAGACATCTCGGAACTCCGAATGCTGCTAGGGAATGTTTCCGTCAAGTAGGGCTTGATGCTCCGGTTCGTCTTCCAGGTCGGCAGAGGACTTCTCCTCTATCAACTTGTCAACCTCATAAAGGCTTGTCGTGAAGAATTCCGCTTCCTTCTTATTAAGCAGCCGGCTGAAAGCTGTTGCGCCAATTGCCGCAATATCTATTTTTGGTAGGTCTTTCTTAGGCAAACGATAGCGTTGACAAGAAGAGGGTATATCACTGCTCCGCCTGGTTTCCAATCCTTTAAGTGCCCGCTCCATCTTATTCAGGTTTGATCTTCCACCCATCTCATAGGTCCTTGGTGGAAGATGACTTGAACGTGGCAATGATGAGGCTCTTCCTTTCAGGATTGGGATCTGAGGAAGACAGGTCTCCATTCTCTTAATAGCCTTATCTCTTCTGTCGCATCTTTCTGGTGGTCTTCATTGGCTGCTAGCTTAATTAGGTCTCTCTGGATGGTGAACTCTTGCGCTAGTTGAGCCTGTTCCTGCAGAGAACGTTCTTCTGGCCGGATAATCCTTCGGCCTTTCGCGTCCAGCCGGACATCTCTTTGTTCCATCCATTTTCTTCCGGTACTGATTTCATGGTTTCCTAAGTCAGCAATGATCATAGGGATGTTTTTGAACCTCCTTCCATTATAGCCAAGTGCAGGATGATAATATAAGTAGCGGACTAGCTTGTTGTTCCATCAAATCCTTTTATGAAGCAGGGTCTTTAAGGGCACTACATTGACTTGGAAAAATCTCGCAGCATCGACATCTCCACAGTAGACCTCAGGGCTTTGCTGGGAGGAGAACAATTTACTGTGCCTAGTAGAATCAGTGGGGATTGATACAGTGTTTCATTGAGGTCTTTGGTCGATACCGGAGCGAATAGTTCTATTTTCATTGATACGGCTTGTGCTATTGACACTGTACTCTCGCCCTAGGTAGGAGACTTTTCCTAGGGGCGGTCTTTTCCCGGCCCATTTTCCGTCTCCAGATGCGCTCGTTCTAACGACTTCATTTCTACAGCGCGCTGCCTGCGGGGACAAGTTCAAAGAGATATGTCCTTTATCCCTGCAAAGAAAACAGCGACCATCCCTCATCAATTTTTCTCGTTCTGTTGAGTCCATCAGAGTTTTTGCTGCCTCCGATCGTCCAAACACTGATCCAGTAATGGGATTCTCCTCTCTCTTCACTCATTGGCTCTCAAAAGTAGTTATTGTTGGAATAAAGGATTTATGCATTCGGGGATATCGGAAAGTTGATGACGTATGTCATCAAAGAGCCGAATGATTCCTTAGCATAAATTTATGCATTCGGGGATATTGGAAAGTTGATGACGTATGTCACCAAAGAGCCGATATGATTCCTAAGCAAACCCCG
>JAHQZX020005619.1:0-18836 GCA_019804575.2 Pseudotulostoma volvatum
AAACCTGGTGAGAGTCGTTGATGTTGAGAGGCTTAATATGGAGGCTCAGAAGGATCGTAACAATCAGAATGATGACATGGGTCATGCTAGAGAACTACCCGGTACCCTTGTCAGCGAGGAGGATTATGTGTGGCTAATGTAATTAATTACTTTACATTTCCTGTTTAATCAGATCTGTTTTGTTAAAACCGTATCGTATCGTAAAATGGGGCGTTGCACAGGCGTTAATACTGATTTGAACTAGCGTGCTCGCGGCCCTTTTTTTTTTTTTTATTAAATAATGCTCTTTCATTTTAGCGAGCGGTATTTCCAAATTTAGTTTAGCGTCTTGGCAGAGTATCGTGCAAATATCCAAGGGTCTAGCCCTTGGTCATTGACTTTGTGAACTTGATTAGTAATTCAATTCTGTTATGTTTGCCTGAATTTTGCCTCGAACCTCCTTCCCACCCACTGCTTCTCCATTTAATTCTCTTTTTCATTTCAGATGGTTACAGTGTAAGATAGTAGTACTGCACACCGTGTAGTATTGCTTTAATAGACGTAAGTGCTACTTCTAATAGTATCATACGTATACATTAATGATTAGGTGCACGCACTGCAAATACGACCGTATCACTTTGAACTTCATTGAAGCTTGACTTGAAATAGAGGGAAAAACGAGAGAACAAGCACTATTTATTGAATGATTTCAGATATAACATCCGGTTCTTCACTCCGTTTCTTCTCGTCATCTTTGACACCATCTCTATGGCTCTGTAAAAACCAGGACTGTAGTGTCTCCAACGCCTCAAACAAACCAGACTTCATACATACTCCCAGAGAATCCAACGTGAATTTCGCACTACTAAAAGATCGCTCACACTTCGATATCGAAATCAGCAGTGTGTGGTCTAGCGCAAATTGGACTAGGCTGGGCTGGCTTTTTTCTAGCTTTTTCCAATCCGACCGTGACAATGTGAATTGCCCGACAGCCTCTTCATTACAGTATTTCCCAAGTATATTGGCTCGGTTCGTTATTGTCACATACTTGATTCTTTTATGGTCATATTGGAATTTGTCATCATCAACCTGTGAATATGCTTGCTGTGGCGTAGACAAATTAACCGATTCCGATGGCGCACCTTGCTGCGACTGATCCTGTACCCATCTTCTCTAAAGAGTATGGACGCTCTTTTTAGCCTCATGTATCCGATTGCAGCCCGGAGGTGTGGCCCATATCTGCTCGAACCATTCATACTTCAGACAAGGGTCCATGATCATGCTGTGAAGCATATAGGTGATTTGTGAGCTAACTGGAGGTAGTAATCCAGCTTCTCACAGGCCTTATCGCAGCAGATATAAAGCTACTCATATACCGCTCCCTCATTGGCTATTTCTCTGAATAGCTGGCTAGCTTTAAAGAAGTGTATCATAAGGGTATTAATAATCGGCACCCAATCTTAAAGGCCGACGTCCCGCTGTTCGGCCAGTTTCGTGTAGCATAAAAGAGGCTTCAAGACCTTGATAACCTCCCTTACACCTTCCCATTCCTCCGGTAGCAATATATCTTCCCGCAGGTCGTAGCCACTGTCATTATCATCATTACCTCTCGACCGTTTTTCCGGGCTCCAGTTGCTACAGTACGCTTGAAGACGAGGTTGACACTTCAACGCGCGTTCAAGCATCATTAACGTTGAGAGCGAGTCTTGCTGTTAGAGGTAAGCTAGGGGAGCTATTAGCGGGTAATATAAAGGAGATATGCTAATTTCATTCTTATTTCTAACTGGGGCTCATGCTCGACGTCCTCAACCGCCAGCTAATTCAATATCGCCACATTCATTGATCTTGATTCTTTCGAGCTTACCACGTCGCTTAGGGCTCATCCGAATACAGCGAACAATGTTGTTCAGCTTTCCAATAAACCCCCGATTTCGCCTACCTTCAGGACCACTAAATCTATGATACTATGCATTAATAGGCTATGTATCATAGGATAGTTACTTGGTCACACCGCTAATTAAGCCACGTTTCCAGCCTAGTCGATTTATGGCTTAGTCAGGACCCCACCACTGACCCAGTCGCCACCAAGCTACTTGATTTGACTTGACTTGTTGAGAGCCACCTTGGCGCTGCAGGGCCACTATTCCCAGTTTGGAGAGGCTAGTAAACGCTAGACTAAATGAGTGGGTGGATATGACAACAACACAGTAAAGCGTCGCGGACATTCATTTTCAGCGTTAATTTCTAAGGGCACTCATGTTCCTATCGTAGTGTAATAAAATTGACACTTAATCGTATATCTAATATATGCCCTTTTGTTACATTGGTTAATAAGAAAGAATCATGTCAGTGGATTTAGGTTTCTCTGACAAGGTTAATGAAGTAATTGTCCGAAGATCCGATGCATCGATGACGCTAACATCTCGGTAATTATTAGAAAACGCAATGTGATACAGGTGCTCACGGTATTCTGAAGTGCCGCGGTTGGGCAAGGTTAACCCGAGAAGCAGAGTGAGGGTGACGGAGAGGCTGGAACATACCTGGATGTGATTTTCTTGGTTTCGATGTTGAAAAATCCAGCACAAGGTAATGCTGTATGATGTATCATACCATAATAGGCGCCACTAGGTTCAAACCTTTTCATATGTTCTACTAGTTTATCAGGATTTCTCAATAATTCAAACCCCCATCTCTTGGCTGAGACGAGAAAGTCAATCGTGCCTCCTCCCTTTCCTTTCTTCGTAACATACTCAGGGGAGACGAGAACTTGACCATCCAGCAGAGTATAAAAGGAGCGGTAAAATTCTTTTTGATATTGATTTTCCAATGGAAAATAGTTCCACCTGCTGACGAACGTAGAGGATCCAAAAGGTGCCGAGGGAGGAAGCCTCGAATGGCATCTATGGCGAGTTCTAATGCCGTTGTATAGTGAATCACCCCTGTAGGCGATATCTCATGTAACATATAGGAATAGAACCTAGAATTAAGTGTTCTCGGGAATAAATGTAAAGTAAACTGGAATATATACTCACCAACGGTGGATGCTGCTGGGAAATATGTAGCGAACTTTGTGATTTATCTTCCTGGCATGTAGCCAGCCATTCCTCCATATCATCTCTAGTGTCTGAACTTCGGTGGTATTCTTAAAGTCATCCGTGCCAACCTCGTCACAGGATACTGCTCGATTGAAAACCGTCGCTACGTTCTGATGCTGGAAAATGTCGGGTTTTGGCATGCCTCTCGTAAATGGTGTGTCCTTCAGGTAGCGAAATAATTTTCCCAGGTGGCTAAACAGGTTTTCGCGAACAGTGGCAAGCTCAAGCCGGGGATAGTGACGCCTCTGATACTCCAGTTCCTGTATAGGATTAATTGATGTCTGTGTTTAAGGCATATGATACTGTTAGACTGGAGACTACGTAAAATGCTTACTGTTGGTCGTCCTAAAACTCCCATGAGGGCGGTAAGGCATCCGACATGCCCACTGCTGATGAGTAACAGCTCATCCATTAAGTCCTTTGATAGGGAAGGAAAGCTAACTGCGTCAACATATTTTTTCATAACATCAGTTGCCTCCTCAGCATCAAGCAGGAGGCCAAGGTCATTCTGATCATTGCAGTCGATTGTTTCTCCATCAAAGGATTCTTCAGCGCGCATAGAGAGCACCTGGCTATGTCCAAAATCCATGGGTGCTTTGAGGTATTTCTTCTCGTAAAAACTCTGCGTCCCCTCGGCCAGGGGAGCCATATGACGCAAATAACACAACGCAAGGACTTTCGGCAATGTTGAATGGGATTATTGCTTTGAAAAAAGCAGGCCATAGAGTGCTGTCCCAGTAAGACGCCTGAGCTTCATCGAGTAAGATATAGGCCTGGGAAGTGGGCCAAGCACGTCCTTTAATCCCGGTTTCCTGCATTAAATAGTCATTCCAACCACCTGCTTTGTCAACTTGTTTCTCGTCCTAGCCAGTGACGATATGCACTGGAATTTCTCCTGAATGGCGTACCAACAATTCGTTCGCGACAAGATTCATTACGGTCGTCTTTCCACAGACAGGTGTCCCTCTCACAAGGACTAGACGATACTTCTCAGCTTGATCGATGATGCCATTTACTAGATGTACTCGGGGAGATACTACTGTCGGGATCTCTGGAGATACAATAAATAATAATATTCATCACTTCTTCAATGACAAATGGCTTGTAAGGTTCTGTTATTAGCGACCGAGGAGCGCCCCCGAAAGAATGGCTTCGGTCCAGGATATCAGTTAGTGACTTGATACAGAGGTTTTGTATTGGCAGTGATATGTAGTGCTTACCATAATTATGGTGAACATCCTGGATGTCCACAGGATATAGAGCTCCTTGAGTCATCTGAAGAGAGAATACACTCTCTAGAGGGGCAAGCGCATCGAAATCCATTATTCCCTTGGAAGTGGCAGGGGCCCATAGCTATGCGAGCAGATTTCAAGGAAGAGTCGAATGTGGATGTTTTACAAGGTAGGAAAAGTATGCATTGTTGTTATCGTTCTATCTAGAAACACAAGAAAGAAATGAGAGGTGCAGGCTGAATGACTAAGCTGGTGGCTTGTGCCACGTGATACCGCCCCAGTGTGTAAAAAAAAAAATAGTAAAGGCAGCTTTGATAGCCAAACCTTGGAACGCCAATCAGAAGATATGATGGCGGTGGATGCCGTAGTCCGGTTGTTTGATAGCATCCCAGTAATTCTTTGGAAGGTAGGGAGCAGCGCCGCGGGTAGGCTGACTAGGGATGTTGACAAGACAGAATGCAGTGTCAATGACATGAGGAGAAGGGGGAATGGATACATCAGGTTGATAAATGGCGAGAGCAAGCACGTTGCCAGTGGCTGACGTAGCTTGGCTTTCTTTGGGTTCAACAACGTTTCTAGCACTCGGCTTGGCAGAACCGTCAATACCATAACTGGCGATTTGTTTATATTGACCTTCGATGACCTTATGGTCACGACCAGAGCGGCGAGGTACAAAACTTTCTAACACTTGGTATGGTTGTCTGCATCTCCTTTTCTCCCTTGCGCTGATTTTCTCGACCAGTGGTAGTGGGCCGTCTTTCTCTTCCATCCGTTGGTATTCCTCATCTGTGATAGGGTCGAAGGCACTATTTGAGTCTTCAGTGGTAGTGCTGAAGGGAGAGGATATTGGAGCAGGTGAGGGTTCGGCGATGGTGTAATAAGACTAGTCGAATAGCTAGGAGACTTAGCGCTAGTGGTTGGGATCAAGGTAGAAGACCCGGCTGATTTAGTGCTCATCATGACTTCAAGAAGCGGGTGTTCATTTTCGCCGATGTTGTCGTCAAATTCAGCATTAAGAATGGGGCCTTTCTCATCTTGGTCGGGAGCCTCAGAGTCGTTCTGGCTAAGTCCATAATCCAACGGCCGGCCTTCTCAATAGGACCATTCATTTCGCTGGAAAGAGGCACAACTGGGCGATATGCTATGCCCTTTCTTTCACAGTAGGTCCGAATCTCTATGAGACGAAATTCCGTACCATCATCGATTTGAATGTGATCTGTACTCAGAGGCCAGTTTGAAGTTCAATATATTCAATCCAGTTCTTGAAACTCTGGAAGGTCTCCGGAATAAGAGAAAAAGATCCATTGATAGCCGGAATAGCGATCAATGATAAGAGTAGCATAGTATTTGCGACCTCGGCCCATAGGTTTGTGGGGAATAGTGTCGATTTCTACATACGGTAGTGGTGCGGTTGCTGTATGGACTCCTAATCATTTTGGTAGATTTCCCCAAATAACACCATTTACAGTGATGTTCTCGAGCTTTCGTCTCATTGATAGGGATGCCAGCATTACGGCAGGCCTTGATAACCTTTTCGACATTAGCATGGAGCAGATGACGATGTATCTTTTCATAGCTAATAGTGCGTAAGAGAACGTCTTGATCAATATCGACTTCGTTAAGATTGGGAGGAGGGTCGACGATGAGAGCACGAGCGTTAGCTTTCCAGGTGACTTTACAACGCTCCTGCTTCGTTGATTTTATCCGGTAGCAATCAGAAAGGCCATCGAAGACAAGACCATCCTTGCGGAGCGATCCGTCAGAGAGTAGATTGACTGGAGAATCAGGGTTGTACACCGCTGCGACAGTGATGGTTGACCATTGGCCATCCGTCCTTTGGGCCTTGAATTGAACTTTGCCGTTTATTTTGGCCATAGCAAGACCACCATTTGCGCTGCTAGCTGAGTATGGCTCCTCCAATTTTTTGGTCGAGATAAACCATTTTAGGTCATTAAAGGTATTTGCTGATGCTGCAGAGTCGCCAAGCACGTCATTCCATTTGATGCTATCATCATTGCGACTGGTAACCGCAATAGTCCCGTAGGAATAATCTCCAAAGCAGTCGAGATTGATAGCGCCTTGGCTAATACCCCCCTTTCCAACATCCAAGGTATTACTGTTCCAGGTGAGAGCTCCATCAGAAAGTTGCTCAACCCCATCCGTACGAGGTTGATTCTTCTGCTGATCCTTGAGCTCGGGGTGAAGTTTGAAACAGCGAGTGTCTCCTCCAGGGTGACATGCACCACATTTGTCATGGTGTTTTGTGTCCTTGCCATGCCACTTCTTGTGCCTGTCACAAAACCATCTCCCTCTCTTCTTGTTGTTATTGGAATCGGCAGAGTGGGGAGATTAATTCTGTTTATTGGCTGAAGACAGAGGGTTTAGAGGATGAGCAGAGGGTCTCATAACCTTTTACAAGGCAGGAGAGGTGTGCATTGTTATCGTTCGCCATCTAAGATCGCAGGGTCGATGGGAACCGCCATAAAGTATCCATTGTCTTTTTTTCTTCTTCTTCCCGTATTCCTTTAGCTTCTTTTAAACGGCTGAGAAGCTTACCAGCCACATGCCTGCGTCCTGGAATGCATGTTTGATCGTACGAGCTATAAAGGTTTTTTTATGAATCTCAGGGAGATCTCGGAAGGATTGAATGTTGCATTCTGCCTGCCTCGAATGAGCGAATCCCGTTCATGATACACCTCTATTGGAATGCCTTCCATTGCCGGAAACAACCCACGTCGGCGGGCTGGATAAGATGGGTTTGGTAGGAAGGGAACTTGACGATCCAAATATGACTCATTTTAGCTTTAGAAATGAACTCAGGAGCCTCATGGAATGTGGTCCCGTCCATCAAAAGAATCCTCCAGGGTTTATCAGGACCACAGCTGTTGTGTTTGATGAAATGGTCGCCATCTTATACAAATCCCCTCATTTGTATAACCGGACGGGGATACTACCACAACCTCATGGCCTGTCATATTTTCATGAAACCAAGACTCCGGTTGTCCCACCAGGAACAATTACTATGGGGGGGAATAGCTTTGCCGTCCGCAGAAATACTCTCGATGACAGTTAGGGATGGGCAGTTCTCAGGCTCTCCAGCGTACATCTCTTTAACTCGGAGCCACTATAGGGCGGGCTGCATCTTATCTTTATCGGCGTTTTCGGGAAGGGAACTTAATCGAGCCATTTTCATAATGAATACTGCAAAGAATAAGGTGGGAGTCACAGCGGGAGTCAGGTAACGACTTTTTTTCTTGAGTTCCAGCAGACGTTACCCTGCTTTCACCGACTTTAGGGAAGGGCCCCTAAAGTAGCGACGTTAAGTCCGACTATTACTTTTGCGCTGTATTCCACCCCCCCTCGCCACTCATTTTTTTCCATCGCACCTCCACTCTCGGCTTATCAAGAGGGCCTAGTTTAGAACTAGCTCAGCTAGCCAAAACTATCCGGCAAAAAGGAGCATCGTAGGATGGGTAGACAGTTTCATGTCTGATAGGAGCACAACGCTGGTGTTTGATGGGCAGGAATCACCCTTGCTAGAGGTCACGGCAGGCATTCCACAGGGCTCCCCGATCTCGCCGATCCTTTTCCTATTCTATAACTCAGAGTTGATAGAGATCTACAACCTGGGAGACATAAGAGTGCATGGTATATGGTTCAAGGACGACGCCAACATCATTGCATGGGGATCTACCACACGCGGAAACTGCGACAGCCTGAAGCCGGTACACGAGAGATACTTAGAGTGGGCTAGGGGTCATGGGGTGAGGTTCGCCCAAATAAATACAAATTAATGCATCTGACACGATGTACTAGATGCTTTGGCCTATGAAGGGAGCTTGCATTCCTTCGCGATTTCTTTCGCTTTCCACGCTAGAAGAAGATATTGAAGAATCTATGCACGTATATGCCGTTGAAGACACCGGGGTTGATGAGGAATCTCCTGTAAATTCTCCGCGGAATTCGAGGCCACCCACAGAAAACGAAAACGCGTAAATACAACCTCAAAACAAAGGGGGAAAAAAGGGAAACGCTTTCTATTCGCGCATCTCATCTACTAGAATCCCGGTCTTTACCCTCCTGCGATGGATTCTACCCTGGCTAATCGACGAAATGCCGAAGCTTCCGTAGTGCCAGTGAGTTTGAACGGCTTAAAAATGTCAAGGTAAAGAAGCTATGCCGTCGTCACGGACTAAAACGAAGTATGGTGAGACTGTAATGCGCACCCGCTAGGCCTTTATACGGGCTACACCACTCGACCAAAAGGTCATAGAAATGTCGAGTGTATACTCGACATTATGGCCTAGTCCATTATATAGCTTCGTGCATTACAGAGATATTCGATGATTGAACTTCGTTCGAGGGATGTATATTATACTGGAACTATCCCGTATGTTCGCTTGGTTCCTATTCGTATTTGATCATATAGTGATTACGCGTTTATAGGAGCAAACCGAACCCCTAGACTTGCAGCTCGTCTTCAATCTGGACAGTTCACCTGTTTCTTTCGGTGCCGATGTCTGTAAAGGAGGATAGCCGTGTTGATCGAATACCACTTAATGATGCAATTAGAAAACTGGCAGAGATAATCTGGAAAGTGGGGGGATTTGGATTTCAGCATCGGAAGACAATGTGGGACAAGTTCCAATTTATATATTATTGCTCTCAAGATGAGATGCAGACCACGCGTGTGACTCGATAAGCGAAGGGCTCCGTGATGCACATCGGATGAAGCGTGTTTCACGCAGTGGCTCCCTTATTCTCAGCCCATCCTTATTCGATTCGTAAGTTCGTAAAATTATAATCATACGTAGATAATTTACCCGCATGAATTAATGTTGCTGTGCATGACTATTTTACATGCTTTTTAATTGGTTCCTTCGTCTTCAGCATATACCTCAACATAATTAAGGTCCGTAGCGTATCCCCACTTATCGCAAGGTGCCGTATACCAAGGATAATTGCATCCAATATTGAAGAGACACTCGGTGTCAACTTCTGACGAAGGTATTGGAAGGTAATCACACGCCGCCTGCTCCATGAGCTTAAATTCACCTTGATTGGCGTTCCAAAAACGTAATATCCACTCTGTTTGGTCTTCCTTTGTGTTGCCTCTGCAAGCAACTCGTGGGGTGTCAAGATATCGATCAATATCGGAGGTTTCGGGTGTCTTCGATGGATGACTGGTATGGCTCGAGGAATCGATATTCGAGGCTTTTGTATTCGTCGTTCTCTGTATTCAGAGGGGTAGGTAGACTTGAGGAACTCGCGGATTTGTTTAATCACGTTGTCAGCGTGAGGCATGTGGTCTTTGATCCATTGTGTCTTGATCCGGGGGTCGAGAACTGAGGCAATTAGGTATATATCATTGTCTCGCATGAAGCTGTTATATTTCTCGAAGGTCTCAACTCCAGCTTTGACAGCATTTGTTGGAATAAAGGATTTATGCATTCGGGGATATCGGAAAGTTGATGACGTATGTCATCAAAGAGCCGATATGATTCCTAAGCAAACTCCGCTTAGCGGGTGTGTTTGTATGGACCCTGTTTAGTCATCCTTTATTTAGCAGGCTGATTCCCAAGAAGAGTATCACAGAGAGTTAATGCAGATAGTCCTGACAAATGTAAGTCAGATTTGCATTTGATCTGACTTGCATTTGATCTGACTTGCATTTGATCTGACTTGCAGTCAAGCTGACTTGCAGCTGATCTGACTTGCAGTCAAGCTGACTAGCAGCTGATCTGACTTGAAGCAAGCTGACTTGCAGCTGATCTGACTTGGAGCCGAACTGAGTTGATGGAACATGGCAGGTATAAGATATTGAGGATCGGGTGTTGAGGATTTTTTCTATATAGTAATAACCAACTAAGTAAGACATGTACAATATACATGCACAAGTTAGTCTTTCAATTCAAGATCATCTCAGCGCTTCCCAGCGCCCACCGTTGTTCCTCGTTATTCTTTCCACATAGAAATCTCCTTTTCCTGTAGCAATCAGTTGAAAGCCCCAGATATTCCTCTACTGCTAGCCCACCGTCCTCTGCTGCTAGCTCATATTCCAACAGCATTGACGAGGGTATCGTCAAAGGCAGCAGCATATTTGCCCTCTTTCCGTGTAATCAAGTTCAGTGTAGCCTGAATTTGAATATAGGATCGAGCCGCAAGCTGAAGTGTAGGCCGTTCTCGTGAGACAAACTCTGTGTACTCCCGAAAGGGGTGTAGCAATGTACGAATATCTTCAAGTCTTTGCCAGTGCGCTGGCTAGAGTTTTACCTTGTATTCTGAGGATGCCAGTGGCAAGACTATACAGACTGCTGACTAAGGATAGGGGCAAGAGAACTCCAGCCAGAATTTCACCTCTATTACGTGATAAAAGTTCGACCAATTATGAATCGAATCAAATTCTTGCAAAGTTCATACGGGTCTGGTGCTGTTCTTCAACGGCAGCACAGATATTTCGCGATTTGCAGGATGCTAAGCCATTAGGATGGGATGTTGCAATACGCCATGTCTGGCCGAGAGCAACAATCCACGCAGTCCGAAAAAACCTTTCTATGCAATCACGCCAAACCTTTTCCAGAAGAGCCCGTGCACGATGTACAACCGTTCTAACTCCTGTTAGATTGAATTAAGCGTCAGATCAAGTCGCAGCCTGTCTGATTTACATTTGTTGCTGTTTCAGAGAGGACAGAGAGATTCTTCTTGAACAAATTAAAATCAATTCAAATAAAAAAAATTCATCTCACTATCTAACAAATAAAAGTCTGATACGCTTTTAAAGCTACCTTGTGCATTATAGATAGTGCCATCAACATATTATTCTTGTTTTGCATCATTTTCTTTAATATCTTCTTATCAACCATGTCTACAAAATCCGATTCCTCTGCTACCAAGGTCGTTCTGACCACTTCTGCGAACTGGGATGATGTAAAACGCCTCACAGCCTTAGCTGTAGTTGCTTCTTGAAATATTCTGAGAGAAGCTTGGAAGAGAAATAATGTAGGTGTAACGAACAGGGTACTGGACAACGACTAAGGTGAAGGATCACCATATGTAATGCATTTATAGAACAAAGGTGATAGATAGACCTTCCATAAGGGTCTGGGTCCAGCTAGACTATATACAAGATTTAGGGGTCGTGAATTACATGCAACAGCTAGAACCAATCTGGAAGGATAATCCCATGGTCGTGATAGCAGGCAACTAAGAATATTAAGGGAAATGGAAACTTAATAAGTCTCTTGATTCTTGAAAATTAGCTACAGCAGATGGAAAAGATCTTGTGAAATAGATGATTTCGTAGTATTTATACCCGTAAAATGGTACAAATGAAACCATACAAACGAATGTATATCCTTGCAGTTCTTGAACCTTGAAGGATACGCTAAAGGGGGAAATCCTCCACTTCCGTAGACACTAGACACTAACGCGCGTGCTTCATCAAAGTAAGGCCAACAAACCACTCACTATTCAGTCATAGGATCGATGACCTACCTCTTTTAGGCTCATCTCTCACAACCTTCTGACAGTTCATCTTTGAAAGCCAGTCCAGATTACCACTCATCATCAACAGCATCGATATGAGAAATCGGGCTTCGATAAGCTAGCTTTTAAAGCTCCTGATCCTGATTATGTCGGTAGGTATTTTACCCCATTCATGATCTCCACGCCGGCATCGGAGAAAGTGTTTCGCCAGAGTCACCTGACTTATGCTCGTTTACAATCAACTCCAAATCTATGGTCTGAGTACAGAGATAAAGCGAGACCTTCCATTAATAATTAATGGTCACCAGCCTATCTCAGCGGATAGACGGCACAGCCGTTGATACTACATAGCTTCACACATTAAAATCTTAGTTGGTGCGGGAGAAGATTCAAGGCAAGATTCAATCAATTTTATTAGGCAGAATTGGGATAGTACCTTCCAAGAATGCAGAGACTTCTTGCGTCGGCATACCTAGATGGACATCTTGGTGTTTTCCTCGGAGAGCCTGAATGATCATTGCTCTAAAGTAAAGGAAGTTCTACACCGGTTGCAAGAAGCCAGGTTACATACAACTGGATGATAAATGCGAGTTTGACATGCAGTCAACCAAATGGCTAGGGTTTATTGTCGAAGCAGGTAAAGGTGTACATGGATCCGGCAAAGTAGCTATTCTAGCATGGGAGGTCCCAAAAACGCGAAAATGGTTCAAGGTATTCCGTGTCTTTGTGGTGGGCGCAGCGGGAGACCTGAAGTTTCGGCTTCTTGGATCCTGATGATAGCGAAGCCTTGCGTAACAGCCTACTAGTAGCCTTATAATTGGATGCGGAGATAGTGAAGAGGGGCCATAATCACACATTTCGCTGGCTCCTCATCAGGAAGGGCTTTAACTGCTCTAGCAATATACTGAGGTCTAGGATCAGGCGCTCATTTCGACAATTATAAGCGCAAATATTGGGGCAAGCACTGTACAGTTGTGGGATGTCCCTCACGTGACACGGATGACAAGTCAGAAAGACGTGAAGAGCTTTTCAACCGTCCGCCATCCAAGTCTCCAGAATGCCGTGGTGTGTGCATTTGGCGTATTGAAGCGGCGGTTTAGCATTCTAAACAGCCCGAATGGTCGACAAGGCTTTTCTATTAAGACGCAGGTACGGATCGTTTACGCCTGTATTGCTTCACATAATTTCATCAACGGGCAACTCCGATGTGACAAATATAAAAAGAAATAAATTAAAATGTCTTCTGTTATCACTGTTCCATATTGTGTTAGGGAATAGATCGTAGGTGCTGGTTCTCCAACAAAAGCTTGAGTTGCTCACAGAATAGGAGTTTCTCATGCCTCAGTAAAGCGCTTAAATTTTGGATATTGTGTGCAATAGACATCCATTGCATGGGGGTCAGCCTGAGGAATAGGAGACCCTAGTTTCTATGGAGGGAGGCTCCAATACGTCTTTTTGCCATCGACCCACAGAGACAGCCAAAACATTTGCGATTTAATGCATAGTAACAACACCAATGGCTTCCACGTCCCTCACAGTCATTATGGCATACACAAGCCAATACACACCATGGCCGGATACGGCGAGAATAAGCCAGCTTACAGGCATACAGAAGGAAGGCTTTACTGAAAGCACCACAATAACAATGACAAACGAAATTAGAGCTCGACTTCATGCCAAACAATTCATAATATATAGAATTTGAATTACCTGATTCCCAGATACCCCATTAATAAGATAAGTCTTTATCCCGGACCATCCTGTTCCTGCATACCAAAGCGCATAACACGCAGCATAAAAAACAATGGCCAAATCCGGCCCTCGCAATCACTATTTCTAGATGAAAAATAGAAAACAACATCCCTTAACTAAGTCATAAGTGTCCGGTGCACCAGGCCTCGCTGGGCTTCGGGGCTCATTAGCCAACTTAGCCAATTTCGGTACGTTATCCCAACTATGATCCCTATAGAATCATACTAGCTCCTCACTATCTCATAGCTACACTATCAAACCAGATCTCAAAGCAGATCTCTCCGCCTCGCGGACAAACAACAAGAATCACACTAGGTTCTTCCTAGGGAAGTCGTGTCAAGGTACTCGAGCACAACCCTAAGGTCTGATCTCGACATCAGCTATGTGCTTTTTCACGCAGGGGAGGATCGTGGATATAGTTAAAACATTCGATTGGATGGACCTACAACTAACGGTAATTCTTCGCTTTCCCTTTCTCTTCTTGCTATCAGTGAATGCCGAATGTTTTTACTTAATAGGTAAAGCTTGCATGCACACCCTCACGATATGGGCCTCTTACCAGTACTACACATCTACCCCCACCGATCTGTAAATGTACTGCCGTTTCAATAGTATCTCGTTGACATATAGCTTAGCACCGAGATGCACCGATTGGAGTACTACTATTAGAGCCGAAAAAAAAGCTACGAGCCGACCTTTATGACACGGCCCTCAATCAATTAGGTGACCAGGATTGGGACATGTCAAGGAGTGGTTGTCGCATTGTTCTGCCGGCTCAGTTCCCGGGGAGTGTGCGCAACAGCCGGAAGTCCTATCAAGCCTATATGGCCACAATCTGAGCTTTCTGGAAACCGGCTTACTTTCCCACTCACAGCCAACCCATATTGGGACGAGATCTAGTCCAAGCTCCTTGTGGACAGCGATGGGGGGTTCCCATGCAAATATGGCGTGACCATCCCGATTTGGTCGCTTGTGTCTTCGAAATGAAACGCGATGCAAGAATGAGGGGATTAAAGACGGATGGTCTCAGGAAATACGTCGCTCATGTTTCTGTTATAGGATATTAAAAACGGGGCATCCTTAATTCCCGCTCTGGGTTAAAGATCCTGTCAGTACCCTGAGCGTGTTTATGGCCAAGATTCCTGATCCGGAGGGTCCTAGTGTTCAAGGGCTCTACAAGGTCGTAACCAAGCACATGATGCATCGGCCATGTGGGAAGCACAACCCGAAGTCACCAGCATGGAAGAAGTTGTTTACGGAAAGGATTATCCAAAATCCTTCGCCAAGAGCACAACAATTCGACCTGACGGTTATCTTATCTACCGTTGACGAGTGGATAGGCGCCGAATCAAATTTCCCCATCCCACTACTAAGGAGCCCATGTCGGTAAGAAACAAATGGGTTGTGCCCTACAACCCATACCGATGCTGGAGATATCGGGCCTACAATCAGCGTTGAGATGTGCTAGGGCCTTCGATCTGTGAAGTACATTTACAAATATATGTACAAAGGCCCCGGTCGTGCTACCGTAGAGTTTTATGTATTCTACAGTGAGATTCAGCAATATATCCGTGGCTGGTATGTCCAGCTTGACGCATCTTCGAGAATGAGGTCCACGACAATTTTGCTCTGGTGAAATCATCAGTGGTACATCTCCCAGGCAAGCATACCATAACTTTTTAGGATGACTATACCGCTGCTGAAACGATTCAAAATCTTCCGAGAAATACATTTCTTAGGATTCCTCGGTATCTTACATGGTCTTCGAAGTATACATTCTATTCTGGTTTTTCACACACAAATAGTTGAGGTGCAGTGGTTGAAGCTGACTTTTTATGTTTTTTTATAAATGGCGACCTTGTTAAAAACTTTTTTTAAGAGGTCGGACGCATCTATCCACTTTCGCCACTCCAAAGGATGTTTATTATTTGCGGTGCCTTCTTGCTGTCGTGCCAGGGCCTACCAACTTCGACGACCTTCGCATCGTGGAAGGTGTTCGTTACGACACCCTTAGTGTAATGCGCACCCGCTAGGCCTTTATACGGGCTACACCATTCGACCAAAAGGTCATAGAAACGTTGGGTGTATACTCAACATTGCGGCCTAGTCCATTATATAGCTTTGTGTATTACAGGTACCCCGGCGCCTATTAATACCTATCTGCGGTGGTCTATGGTGGTCTAATCGATGCCTCCACAATATGGGACGAGTTCGGTGACGTTCTATTGAACTACGGTATTGTTAGAGAAAAGTGCTTGTTCTGTAATCCAAGCATCACTCGACTAGACTTAGATTACGGGCTCTACCCAATTTACAGGGACCTATTGAATAAAGACCTGGAACATGAACATGAATTTTCTGAATAACTGGAAAGCTTCGAATTCCCAAGCTAATCCGACTAGTCTGTGAGCTGTTAAACTATGACCGGGTAAAATCAACCGAGTCTAGCGATAGATAAGAACCTCTCTTAATCGCATATTCTCTGTCAGTTGGAGTTTCACAGAGACAGCCATACCACCAAATGCTTCATGGGAGCCGCTACAATTTCCCGACCACCATCCGGAACTATTGAAAGGGTCTGTTGAAAGTCCCCTGAATGACTAGAATGCCACTAAACGGGCAGTCGCTTCCAGATAAAGACTTTCGGAGATCCCTCAAGGTTTGGTCAACCGCATCGAAGACGTGGCGGTGGGTCATCAGAGTTTCATTTCTCATAATGGGGTTCGCAGTCCAGAGCAGTTATACCGTTGTGCGGCTCCATAAAATTTGACAGGTTGAGTTTTTGGTTACTGCTAAGATCCTGAACCGTTTATGGGTGGTGCATCCACTGGGCAAAAATTGGGCCAGTAGATGCCACACATAGCGCTATCTGACCCTTGGGACCTGGGCTTATCGCATTAAAGTATTGTACAGGAATTTTTGACATCCCTTTTTCCTTCGTTTATGTATTTCCTTTCCCCTTTCTGTTGCAACTTGCCAAATGTTCTATGTGTTGGAATAAACAAAAAGGTTTATGCACTCGGGAAGATGGGAAAGTTTGTGGCGTATGTTATCAAAGAGCCGAATAGTTCCTAAGTTTAGCATCTTCGTCAGAGATTTGCTCATCCTTTATTTAGCGGGCGGGCTGATTCCTAAGAATAGTATCACGGAAGAGCCGACTTGCAGCTGATCTGACTTGGAGCTGAGCTGAGTTGATGGAACACGGCTACAAATAAGAGATTAGGGGTTGAGGACACTTTTCCTATGAGTATCTAGATATACATAAGTTAGTCCTTTAATTCAAGATCATATGTCGCTTCCCAGCGCCCACCGTTGTTCCTCTTTATATTCCAAATAGTAAATTTCCTTCTCCTGTAGCAATCAGTTGAAAGCCCCAATATCTCTCTACTGCTAACTCAATGATCTGATCCAACACTATGACACATGTATGTAGTCAGCCCACTCTACTCTCACCTCACCAAGTTTATGGTCTGAGTACTGAGATAGAGCGAGACCTTCCACATGAATTATCAATAATAAATATAATTAATGGTCACCAGCCACCGGTCGAGGCTTATCTCAGCGGGCTCAGACAGCAGAGCCGTTGGTACTTAAAATCTTACTTAGTGCGGGAGAAGATTCCAGGCAAGGTTCAATCAATTTTAATAACGAATCTAGGCACGACTAGTAGTACCTAGTGCTCACATAAGCTTTGACTGAGGCGGTGCGAGTCCTACTATGATAGGAGCAACTTCCGGTGGACCGTAGAAAGATGGTAAATGTCAAATCTTCCTTCTGTACAAGCTCATAATCATAACATTAAATATAAGTTATATGTTATTATATAGCGTCACCGCTATAAAAAAAAAGAAGTTTTAGTCATCCATAGGTCCGATATATAAAAGATCAACGGAATCCTCCCCTAAATTGCCATGCAGGTGGTGTTGAAATCTCTTTTTCAGAGCTTCCTACAGTGATCCATCGAAAGACGTTAGGTACTAGTATATCATTAATATATGCGTTATGATTCCCCAAAGTTTTGCGCTAATTTTTATTCATTGTTGTTCCAGCTAAGGGAGGTTTGTTATATTATTCGTCAGGTATAGATCCTGTACTAGTAGTATATTGTTATTCTGATTCTCTCTCTCTATAAGTAAGTTCCAGGGTCCTAAACTGATATATACGCTGACATGTGCTGTTGCAGAGCGCTTCTAGATCTGAGGAAAATGCATCTGAAGACATTCTTCGCTTCGGCCCTGGCAAGCACTTTAGTGGTGTTGGCGGTTGCATCTGACAATTATACTGAGATTGGTCCATCTCACTCCTATTGCTCTCAAATAGCGGCTCAACAATTTGGTGCAGGTATAAATGGTGCTATCCAAATATTTGGTAAGGGGGATCACTGGTGCTTTCCACTCGACCCGGCCGCTGCGTCTATTACGCTATTTGATTATAATAATCGGGATTTAACGTGCTCGATGTACACCAATAAGGACTGCACTGGGGAATCGGAGCCCGTTGGAGGAGCCGGTACGCCTGGTGGAAAGTGTAGGGACTCTACAATTGGCTGGATAAACTCGGTGGACTGTATATGGAAGTCCATCCCCGGTTCTTAACAGCGAATATAGCGATGTATATATCTAGCCATATTTCTTTCGTTTTAGCCGCACAGTTCAGTGTTTATCTCGCTGACTACTCTGTCCCGGGTTTTTCTAAAAAAAAAAAAAAGGGTTTATCGTTTCATTGCGGGGAGAGATATCGAGGGAGTTCGGTGATTATTTGGTATAAACATTTGGTCCCGTTTTCTCTTCGCTATTATTACTCGATCCTCAACCCTCGACCCTCACGAAACCAAGGGCTTGCAATCGATAGTCCTGGGGGATCAGATCTGTACTATGGTGCTTCCATGTATATACACCCCCATATCGATGTATTTAAACGCATCCAGAATTTCTCTCGACACCGGATATTACTAGTAGCATTCACTTGTAAACAAGCTCACTATAACCATTATTACTACTAGTAATAACTTGGAATGAGACAGAAACGTTGTCCTACTGATCAATTGAGGCGGTATCCAAGGTCGAAACTAGGTTGGTGTTAGATAGTGCGATGAAAATAGTGTTATTTTTAATTGATGTTCATTGTTCCTCCCAGGAATCTCTCTGTCTCTGTTCTGTGTCAAAACAGCAACGAATGTTCATCTGTAAATACATATGTCCTCCGAGCATCAATAACATTACTATATCTACAGTGACACTAGGACCCACTTTATATGGCTGATTCAGGCGAATGAACCATGGTTTGCGGACAT
>JAHQZX020005620.1:0-18818 GCA_019804575.2 Pseudotulostoma volvatum
TGTATGTACATAGCATTCAAAAGTGAGATAAATACCTCTCACTTTTCCCTCTAGTTAGAGAAAAACAGGTTCAATAAAAGGTTCAATACAAGCAACATATTTCACAGTGACTACAAAAAGTCCACAGTATCATAGTATACTAGAGATTGGTGCGCCTTGATTGCGTACGTCACAAAGTGCCTTGAGAAGCTCCGAGATAGCCAGATGTGGAGGAATATTATGATTGAAATCATGAATCGCCCGTCCGGCGGGATAAACTACCAAGCAATGAAAAATGCGGTTATCGAAAGCGGCTTCTGAATTAAAAGCAAATAGGCTTGTCTTCTGGGTGCCTTCTACGGTATATGTCGATTCGTTTTCTGTTTGGCTATATTTGGTTTCTGGCTGCTGGACTCGGATCGCTTAGATGAATTTTGGCCAACATCAGCCGACTTACTCTTTTTCAACAGCTTGTCGGCAATACCTAGGCTACGGAACTCGCTGAACGGTCGTGAAGGGACTCTGGAGAATTGAGACTGAGAGAAAGACTGCGAAAATAATGACACGCCACTCAGACCTCGGAAGCTGTAAGGCTCCCGTCCCGCTCAACATGTATAAAGCGATGGTCATCATCCTGTTCTGTAAATGTGTCCAATCCTAGCTCCTCATCACTCATCATTGTGTAGCTGGCGATCACCTGTATAAATCGTTCCGGCTCCTTATGGATATCGAACGCACCAGGACTATAACATCCCGAGCGGTCAAATATCCAAACTTCCATATCGCGCCCGCAGATTGTGAACGCGCGTGAATATACCGACGTGTTGGCGACAGAGAACACATCCCGGACGTATCGGCCGATCTGGAGAAGCGTCATTTTTTTTCTTATCATTTGATGCCTTAAGCTCGCCGATTATTTCAACATCCCTCCGGTTATGCACTGCATTCTGGGACTGTCCGTTGTTTCGCTTGACAAAAAGGTCGATTTGTCATTGAGCTTCGGCACCGATAAGATCCTTTGGATTTGTTGTCGAATAGTATCGGTGTCGTTCCTCTGGGAGGAAGTTGTCTTGGAATCGGAACCACCAATCCAGAGCTTGGCCTCGCACAGGAGAATCGGGAAGGTAGATTCACGTGCCATCAATTCGTCTCTCCTTTAAGTTGTTCCAATGGTCTAGTTGATAGTGGCTTATTAATCCACTCCCACCGTGAAATACTGTATGATACATCGTTACCCATACTATGTGGGACACTTTAGAGCGCAAGCAACAAGTATGAGAATTATTCTTTTCTACGCTGATTTTATATCAACTGCGTGTTATTTTATAAAATAGATTACTATAAGTATCTTTTGCCGTTAGCCATTAGCCCATCGTCGGTATTAGGAGACAAAAGCCGCCTATCACAGTAAGAAAGAGTAACATATGTCGAAATCCTCTCGTAGAACAATTGTTCTACGTTTCTTTATGGGAATTAGATATCAACCCTATCCGAAGTTATTTCTATTCGGGACTGGTGGCTTATGGGTTAACTCATTTTAAAATAAGAATGGGCTTAGTATTAGGTCTCACTCATAACAATGCACATTTCTCGATTTCTTTTTTTTTTTTTCAGAGTACTATGCCGAAGCCTAAAGCACTCGACCAGTATTTAACTACACAATATAGAAGTAGTCACAACCTGTTTAGAGACAGATGTTTATATTGGAATTGCGCATAACAAACTTAATCCGTATCTAATTTACTCATTGTATCCCCATACATTTGCTCGAGATCTGTATCTCCCATACCATCGAGGCGGCTAGACAGTTCATCACAGAACTCAGAAAGGATTGACTTCTTACACTCTAATGGCGCGCCCCTCTTGTCCAGCCAGTCTGCAACTGAATGGAAATTTAGCCTTCACAGCTTCCAGCCTTTTTCGAATATCCAGCCCGACCCGTGACGGTATGCCAACGATATTATCCATGCTCCCTTGGAAAGGCTGCACGATTTCCTCATATATTTCAAAGCCGTTATTAGCCCATGTATCCGCCAACTGAGCGAACCGGGCAGGTAATAAGGACCCGAATATTATGTGGTGGTGCCAAATGTGACAGCATGGCAGCTGCCAAGCATAAAACCATCTACAATCACAGGTTGGGAGATCTGCTGAGAACTTCACTAGGATTGTGGCTGAAGCCGTTCCTTGCCGTTACTTCCGTCAAAGTTCTCCAACCTGGGATAACAGCCTTGTCGTAAAGAACTTCATCAGCAATGAGCTTCCGAGCTTTACTTACTTGCCCCAGGATAGCTCTGGACCGGAGATGGAAACTTCTCTAGTTGCAACCCTGGGAAATCCGAGCACAGAGGGCTTTGAAAGCTTCGGAATCTAAGTTTTGCGGAGTCGGCATTGCGTAACAGATACTTAGAGCACTGAATAACCTGATACAAAGCCCCCAGGATCGAGTAGCTCCTGTGCATACCGGCCTTGACGCCAGTCTTTAATTTTCGGTGCCATGACTCGACGGGATTCGTAGTTGACACCTAAAGTAAAAGTTAGTGTATGAATTAAAGAATAGCTCTGTAAATGGCACAGTAGTTACCTGTGTAAGAAGAGGCACAGAATCACGAGCATAGCGCGCCCATAGAGCAGTGCATGGCTTCCAGTTTCGCTCGATATATTCTTGGTCCTTGTTTGCTACATTGACAGCCTCTCGAACCGACTCCCTACACCCAACCTCAGAACGCCGGTAACGAAGAGCAGCAATCATATGCTCCAACGCAGGGGACTTCCCCAGATTTTTCTGAAGCGTTCTCTGTGAATGTACGGAGCAGAGAAGGCATTGTACCGGGGGTTCCATCCCTTTAAAGGCCTCATGAAACCCTTTTTGCTCAGCCGCCGAATCATCGGTAAGGAAGTAGCATAAGTTCCATCTGCCTTCTCCGCCGCACCAAAAGCGAATTCGCTGCAAGCATTCGATGATTATACCCGCTTCAAGTAGCTTGGTAAAAAAGTGGGCACATGGCACCCAAGAGCCGCATCTATCCCGAACCACTAATGTATACAATGGCCTGTGGAGACAGGTTAGCATACTAGTTCTAAGGAGCTATGGTAGAGGGAACTTACCACTCTCTTTGATTGGTGTTATGCGTTGAGTCCATTAAAGTAAGGACGGACGCCATGCTCCCGAAGGGTTTGCTTTCGCGTAAATACAAGGCCAGGGGATGATGCACTCTTGTATTCAACCCCAAGATACGCTGAATACCATTGTTCAGTATGCGCCTGGAGCCATTCCAATGCCTCTCTCGCCTGAGTTTCGACAGAGACATGTCCCGCCACATGGCGAGGCTTCGAGGTACCAATGCTGAGCCTTTGAATGGTATTCCGAACATAGTTAGTTCGAAGTTTATCCCCCCCTGAGTCAATTAGACTCTGACTCGAGATAGGATCCTTCCCGTTACCCGCAGCCGCATTTACGATTGCCACCGCAAAGAAACCCTGCAGGGCCTGGGCTTCAACCCATAATCTAATGCCGTCATTAATCTTTGTTTTTCATCCAGATAATCCAAGGAGTGATTATGATAACCATCCATAGAAACTACCTGGACGTCCGACAAGGTGTCGTAAGCTTCCGTTAGCTGGGCCGGACACCCAAAGGATTGACGAACTTGCTTATTCCTCTGGCCTCCACTTGATGATCGGTCTGCTTTTTCCTTGTGTAGACGGCGGTTCCAATGGATTCGCGTTGATTGCTTCCGCTTCGTCGTGTATGCATTGTTTCTTGTCCAGACATTGCTGACGAATGGCCAATAATGCTGCCATTGTTCAAGTGACAGGGTTACAGTCTCTCCCTCGTTGAGTTGAAAGAGGCGTCGCCGCCATGACCCCAGATCTGGGGGACCAACAAAGCCTGAGGCGGTTTCTGGCGTCTCCGATAGCGCCCGGTGTTAAAGACAGAGAAGTAGAGGGTGTGGGAGTCAGGTCATTAGGCTACAGGATGACTGCAGTTGCAGCAGGGGTGAATTAAGAGGCAGCCACTCAAATCACTCAGGCTGCTGGATCCCATTCCCATGCAGCTCCTCTAAGAGCAGCCTCCCAGCCACTTGGGTGTCAGGACCACTACTTACTTCCTCACAAGCCATTGTTTACTGTTTGGTTTGTATCACTGACTATGGTCAGTATAGTCATATACATACATGCTAAAGAACCTGGTCCTTACCTTATAATCAGACTGTTGGCCCTGTAAACCTGAGGCTATTAGTGACAGATGAAACACGTCAATTGTTGTCCTTATTCGATAGAAATGGCCATACAACGAACCTTGATATTTGCCCCCCAAATTTCACCCCTTTCGGTGCTGAAAAACGTCTCTTGGGCTCCTGTGTACCTAGGTGTTTTGGGGAGCTGAATGGTAGTGCAGAGACGCGTCTTCTGACGCTTATAGGTACCCTCCCTTATTACGATTTCATAATAAAATACCAAACATTAACTATATTCAATACCCGCTAAGATAAGGGTGGGTCCACTGCATTCAACTCTAGGTAGCCTCTCCACCTTAGACACGCCCAGGGCGCGCCGCGTCCAGTCTTTTTTTTCGAGATATTTCTCGTAGAAACCTTCTCCGTCGCGATATGTGCAGAATCTAATCTCATCAAAAACCCTTCTGTCGACCACTTCATGTGTTTGTTCACTGCCTTGCCGCGAAGCGGACGAATGGGTGATGGGCGTGCTGTCGAACAAGGGGGGATGGATGCAAGTAGATTAGAGGGGTGGTTAGTCGGGAAATAACGATAATGAGATCGAATACCGCTTTCCAGATGTCGAAATCTGGTGCCTTTTGGATAACCACCTGCCGCAGTCGAATTCGCCCTCCCAGATACGTCTGAAAAGATATGAAAGCTCAAAGACCACATCCCCCATCACCGGCCCTCAAATGTAGGCTGAAGGCCTTCCTTTCCCTACAAAGTACAGAGAAGTCTTGTTATTGCTTCTTGATATTTGGTCAACATTATCAATAGCGTCATCGTAGGCCGGTCGTGATCTCGTACGGGGCCGTTAGCAAGATCGACCCATTTCCGCCCCAAGATTCATGTATTACTATGATCACTCTACTCTGCAGCCTCCCTAGGAAGTATCATGATATCGACCCCCCCCCCCCCATGGTGTTGCGCTACTGAGTTAACCGTTTAACGTAGAAAATGTATAGTCTATATACAGAAGGTATCGGGAATAAGAGTGATCCTCATCTCATCTCGAGGTAGCAATCGCGAAGGGCCCGATGTGGGAAATGGATTTACTGGGAGATTATATGAATGTATAACAAATTCACTAATCAAATTCACTAGTAATTAATGAGTACTATCACTGCTTCCTTCCTGAGCTCCTTCTCAGTTAGTAAGATCGCTTGCAGAAATCGGGTTGAGTATTTTTTTCTCATCCTTGTGTTGCAATTTTACTAGCTATACGCACGCACAGTTCATATCTCTACATAATGACAAACCAGGCCCTGCATAGATCGGTCATTGAATCCAGATTGAATATCATACTTTTGCTAACATGCTTATTTTCCAGAAGGTGGTACTATCGTACTATGTATATATAATATATAGATATAATACTACATACACGGTACGGTGGTAGCTTAGTGTAGAAATGTTATAGGTGGTATATATCATAGCCGAGCTATAATGGATTTCCTTCCTTACGAAGCTACAATCAAAGTATCCACCTCTGCGAGGGGGTTCGTCCGTACACGCATGTTACTGTGCCACATGTAGTCATACGCGTAAATCCCACAGCACCACCGAATGGCATGAGCCCGGAAATAGGTACGCCTCACTGAAAGGTAAGAGCTACGAAGGACATTGTCGATTAATGATAGCATGCGTAGTGGCAAGCTAAAGACGGATGGACGAGCGGGCTTATCGTATACATCCCCAAGACACTAGGCTTTACTTACATCTAGTAACACCCATGAGATTCTACCGAGAACTATATACGATAGGTAGCGACCAACAAAGACCTTGTGGCGTTATAAAACTAAAGCTTATTGTTATAGGGAGGAATGAGACCGAAAATTTTTTGGAGATTTGAGCGCTTTACCATAGCAATTGAAGGGGAGGACATTAGGTTCAGTGGCAAAGGGAGTACACATTCCAGGCCGATATAAGGACGCATAATGAATAATTTTAGTACCAAGCTGACCATCTCTCCATCCCTGGAGAGACAGCTAAGAAACCAAACTTCCTTTCATACAATCTGAATTTCCTAGTAGATATCAACAGTTTTAGAATAGCCATTCTCTAAAAGCTTGGGTTTGCATCAATACGAAGTCCCTATCTAAGTAGCCGGTGCTTACATTTGCATTTTGCGCAACGTAAAATGCATTGGTCAATGCCTTCCATATAGCAAAGAAATTCAGCTCCGCAATTAGTGTTCCGACATCTTTCAGTCGTGTTGAGAAGCTTATTAAATCCTTCAATCCTATCCCCTAAATTCTCGCATTTTTGTTCATTCTCCGTAAGGGTAGATTCCATTTTATGTAGCCGGGATTCAAGATCTTCCAGGTGAGCTTTGTTAGCCTTGTTTTCGGTGGCCATTTTACGAACAACTCTGATGGCAAAGTCACTCATTGTGTCTGGTGAAACAACGCCTTCAACCAGGTCAATGACTTCGTCAGCATGTTCTGTCATCGCCTCTGAAAGAATTTTATGCAACTCCTTGTCATTCGTGGAGCTGAAAGCTTCTCGAACAATAACAGGGAACGCCTGAGGTGACCACGAAGTGCTGAGTGTGTCTTTGATTCTGGCATTAGCACAATCCCTCAACTCAGGTAAGCCGTAATATTCGGCAATAGCGTTCATTTTAACATGAGATAGGGATTCGAGAATTGTCGCCTGAGTATTCATCTCATCAAGATTTTCCTTGCACTCGGGTGCAATCTCCGGTGTGGTTTGAACATCTATACGGAGCTCATGCATTTTCAGTTGATGTTCCCCCCATGATAGGATCTCTTGTTCATGGGAATCTGGTTCCGTATTTGATGCACCATCTGATTCTTCTGGGAGGCTGTCATGGTAGGTCCGGGTGTACATAAATAGCAACATCCGCTTCACAGTAGTTGCGTCAAAAGCTTCGACATATATCCTGTTGCTGGCAGCTTCCTGAAGTATTGTTAGTGATACCCTTGTCAATAGAAAACAAATGACTACTAGTCATACCTTGAATGATCCATCACATGCAGCTGCAAGCACAGGTGATTGTCCACACACTATGGCTTTATGGACATTGAACTCTTCTCCTTGGCAAGCCAAAACCAAATCACTATACTTCCGGGAGTCAAATAATTGCTCATATTTAGCAAATACGGTATCTCGTGACATGATTTCTGTCAGGATTGCAGAACGAATTCTTGTGAACTGTACAAATTTCTGTATGGAGTGAAAGATCTATAGAGAAATCTTAAGAGGAATGGAAATCTTATTTTCTAAACTACGCACATTGGAAGCTGGTCGGATTTATAGGCTATATTATAGCCACCTAAACCAGCTAGAGAAAATTCTCCCCTAACCAATGAGAACTAAACACTGGTCGGGTAACACTGTGTGAAACTGAAGGATGAAGACATAATTGACATATCATAGAAGATGAAAGAAAAGAAACACACCTCGACAAATGAGAGAAAAGGAAGAAAACGCCATACGCATAGAAAACAAAAGAGGTGGATATATCATAAGCAAACAGGCAAGAATTATGTGAATTTGAGACTAATGAAAAAAACTACAGACCGTGAATCTCGGTGCCTATTTCCCGATTGGTTTGCTATCTCGAGAACATCCCAGTGAAGTCTCACGAAGTGCTAGTTTGGAATTTCAATCAATACATGTATCTCTTATAATCCGGATTCTGATGTGAATTCTTGACTCTGGAGGCTTCAAAGAACCACAGATGGTATCCTAGGCTGTAAAGCGGTGTGTTAGTATATTAAAGTTCTCAGGCGGCAGCAGACAAGCCTCTTTCGGATTCCCCTTTGGGCTTCAGCGTGACTATGGGTTCATTGAAGAATTACCGGTAGTATCAACCCCTGGACTGCCGAAAGTACTAGCCTTCTAAACCCCACATGAATAATGGAGCTGGTTATGGTTCCTGGCTTTTTCCGTGACTGACCGGGTGGAGGTATGATAGGAAGAAGCTCGCCCTTGTAACAGGATGGTCCCGCCATCGAACTATTCGATCGAAAAATGATGTGCGTGCGTGTGTTTATTTTAACGTTCCAGGTTACATCAGTAAATACGAAGCTCAGGGGCCCCAAGCTCAGTTAGACACCAAGTGGAGCTGATTTTAGTTTAACTACCTAGGTAGTGCGCAATGGTAATATTCAGGACCGGGCCGGGATGGCCACTGATGTGACTATTGCATGATACATATGATATAGGTATCTGTGCTATGAATCAGACGCTCCGCGATCGTGGTAGGCTGGAGTGGGGCTCTCCCCTGGGGTTGCAGAGCGCTACAATACACTAGTAGATCCGAGGCATCGCCAAGATTAAAACTTTGGACCAAATTAAATAACTATGATATAGCTATGCTTGTACTCTACGTCCCACCGGGTACGGGATCTGGGAAGCTGAGGTAGTATTCAAGGATATTTTTCAGAAACCAGGCCCGTTAAGGGATGAAATGCTTTCAACACTTACTGATCAGATCGGTAAGGCTTAATTCCTGGAGAGTCCAGGAAATCGACTCCTGGTGAAATAGCAAGTGCAGCTATTAGTGCAGTCCTTTTAGAAAATTTATTTAAGTTGAAACTGAAAACGAGCCCCAGCAGTGTAATACTTTTGGGGGGAAACAAAGATTGTCCAGAGGCATGCTTAAAAATTGATATAACTATGATAAAAAGCTCGGATGTAGTCATGAATAGTGAATAGCGTGCCCCGTGAGCGATCTCTTATAGAATGGATGGGGCTGTGACCCGTCATCGAAGGCCTCAGTCAATCACCAGCAGAGTTGCCAAGCAGTCCCTCTCCTTTTATAAAGGCAATGCCAACAGCAGTACATCGAAAGTCCGCGAATCTGTGCTGAGCTACTTACCGCAAGTGAGGTAAGGTTACCCCTTCGCAAAGTAACTATCATAAGTATCTGCTTGATTTCCCGTAGAAAGTTGACTCCTAGTATAACGTTTAAAACATTATATTCTGGCTTCTTTTAACCATACAGTGATTATCTGGCAATTTACTAACAAATCAGAATTTGTCATTCAGCTGGCATCACTAACCGCTGCGATATATCACCGGTTACCTCCTATTACCCTCAGTATTATCATTAACACTTTCTGATCTATTTTGGCCACGTCCATAACCTTGTCCTCGTCCCGCTCTCCCTGCTCCCCGTCCTTGTCTGGGTCTCGATGTCCTTGTGCAGTTCTCATTCCTCCTCCATGTCCTCGGCCAGTTGTTGCTTCTCTTCCACGTCCTCAACAACTCATCCTCTTCCCCATACCGGCTCCTCTTGTAATAACACATGCTCAAAGGTAGAGGGTTCTCTTTGGGTTGATCCATCTTCAGGGAGTTGGCTTGCTGTTGGCTGGTTGATTGCACTAATTAGTGTTTTGACAACCTCCGGCTTCAATACCAGTTCTTGTGGATCCACAGGCCAGATGTCATCGAGCTAATCTCACAATGAATGTAAAAAGTACCGGGGTTGCTAGGTGAGTAATTATCCTTAATTTAATAGCATCTTAGGAGATAGAGGTTCAACGGCCACGAAAAAAAAGAATATCATTAATCTACATCTACATGGTGAGGTGTTGATCGATAATGAGATAATGGTCATAAATCGAATTAATTTTGCTCCTCGTACAGTGTCTAGTTATTTAGTATCCAGCTGTATAGGATTTCTAATAGCTGGTTATTTCTCGGCAATCCGATTTGCTGTGAGCAACATTCAACTCCGTAAAGGTAGTCGAGAAGAGTCCATAAGGCAGATTGAAAGTAGGGATATGAAACTGTTCATTTCAGAGCGGTACCTGTCTCAATGAAGGCGGTCGAAAATTTGCAAAATGGGTGGAAAGCAAATAGGTTAAGATGTCAGGTCAACAAGCTTAAGAGCACCGACGCCACGAATTTCGAAGGAATCATTAATTAAGCTTGATCCAATTAAGAAGATTTAAGGGTAAACGAAATCATGATCGGATGCTTTATACAACAGTTTAATTAAGATTCTCTCTCTTGGAGGCATTATCAATATCGAAATCCCTCATTCCAATCCTTCTACCACCAAATATCAACTATTCTACTGCTACTCTCTTATACTTTTGACATCTAGGAATTGGTTCATTGGGGAAACGTGGCGATATATAAATTATCGCTTATTTAATGTATCCATATCCGCTCCATTTATTCTACATCCTCGGTCAGCAATGACAAGATCCTCAGTGGTACTAACAAACTCCACAACCGAACAGTCATATAAGCCATAGAAAATACGCCGTACCTAAGGCACGTCGAGAGTGAAGGATACCATGCTATGTCTTTGAGATGCTCATACTATAGGTAGTGTCTCCTGGGATACTCCGCCGGGAACTGCAAGTAGCCACATCGATCAGTGAGGACCTGATGACGCTATAAAACTAGGTGTGTAGGAATGAGACTGTAATTCTCGAACTCTTAATCAGAAAACCCTAGGTTTGGTCACAGAGTTATCTGCATACCAGACCTAGCAGAAACGATACAAAGATGCACAACAAATAAGACCATCTCTCTGTCTCTAAGCCGGGCTTTCTTTCATAAAATTTGAGCTCCCCGGATCTCGTGATATTAATAATCTTATGATAGGATAATGATTTTCTAAAAATCCCACATGCACTAATTATAAGTACTTATTACCTACTAGTATGTTCACGTGTCATGATCATGGTGACATCGTACGCAACGTAAACTGTATGGACCACTACCCTCGATAGAACACATAAATTGAGCCTGGCAATTGGGGTTCCAACATTTTTTGCGCAGTCTAAGGAAATCATTGAAACGCCGAACACCATCCTGTACACGATTCGCCCTCTCCCTCTCATTCTCGGTTTCTTTTTTCTGCACCCCAAGAATAGATTCCATTTTACACAGCTGGGATTCAAGACTTCCCACCCTTAGAATAAGACCATCTTGGTAGGCTTTCTTAGCTTTGTCTTCGGTAGCCATTCTGCGAACAACGCTGATGGCAAAGTCACTCATTGTGTCTGGAGAAATAATGCCCTTAACCAGGTCAATGACTTCGTCGGCATGTTCTGTCATCACCTCTGAAAGAATGTTATGTAGCTCCTTATCGCCGGTGGAGCTGAAAGCTTCTTGAACCGTAATAGGGAATGTCTGGGGTGACCAGGAGGTTTTGAGTATGTTTTTGATTCTTGTATTGGCACAATGTTTCAAATCAGGTATGTCATAGTAATCGGCAATGGCGTTCATTTTAACATGGGATAGTAGCGAATCCAGTATTTCCACCTTCGTACTCGCCCTATCAGGACCTTCCTTAGACTTCGGCGCAGTCTCTGATGCTGTTTGAAAGTCGATGTGGTGTTGACGTTCCGCCCGTGATGGGATCTCTTGTTCAAAGGAATCTGGTTTCGCACCCGACGTATTGTCTGATTCTTCTAGCGAGCCATCATGGTAGGTCTGGGTGTATATGAATAGCAACATCCGCTTAACAGTAATTTCGTCAAAACCCTCAACATGTATGACGTTGCCAATCGCTTCCTTCGGTGAAGTATTGTCAGTGATACCCTTTTAGTAGAAAACAAACGACTACTAGTCATACTTTGAACATTTCATCACAGGCAGCTGCAAGTACAGGTGATTGTGCGCATACTATGGCTTTATGGACGTTGAACTCTTTTCCTTGACAAGCCAAAACCAAATCACTATATTTCTGGGAATCGAACAATTGTTCATATCTAGACAAAGTATTCTGGGACATGATTTTTGCCAGGCTTCCAGCATGAATTCTTGTAAACTGTATGGAGGTCTGTCTAGAGTGAAAAGATCTGTAGAGAAATCTTAAGAGGGATGGAAATCTCACTTTCTGAACTATGCATATTGGAAGCTAGTCGAATTTATAGGCCATATCAAAGCTACCTAAACCAGCAATAGACAATACTCTCGTAACTAATGAGAACTGGACACTGGTAAGGTAACCCTGCGTGAGACCGTAGGATGAAGGATATAATTGACATATTATAGAAGATGAAGGAAAAGAAACACGCCTCAGCAAATGGGAGAAAAGAGAGATATCGTCATAGCAAACAAAAGAGATGGACATATCATAAGCAAACAGAGGCAAGAGAGTTAAGTGGACCTGAGACAAATGAAACCATAGATCTCAGGGCCTATTTTCCGGTTGGCTCGCTACTAGAATGTCTACTAGTAACACCGGATCGATGTGGATTCCCAGGCTCAGATGTTAGTTAAAAAGCATCATATGCGGGATGTCTTCATCTGGGAGCAGAGTCGCAGGAACGTGTAAGGCCCCGGATTTCATAGCAATGCCTGATCTATACTCATCCGGAGCGCAAGCGCATGAGGGAGGATAAAAATAATAATCTGATCGGTATTCGCACTTAGAGATGCAGTTTGAAGTCATCTGTATCGAGTTGGCCGCAGCTTTCATCTGCCTTAGTCACATTGATTTTTTTTGCCTCCTCCGTCACTGGCTGACCCCTAGCCCAACCGGAGGCATTCGTCCATTTTCTCACCTGCAATTGCTGCAGTATCTTTCTTCTGTGCAGTCACACAAGACCAGAGCATTCTTCGATTGAACAGCAGTCCATTCGGCGATTTTATTGGCAACATCGCGATATGAAACCTGGTACAAAGTCCGTCTGCCGCCGTTAAGCACAGCCCTCTCCGCTAGCGGAAAGGATAATCTATGCCCGAACCCGACAGTGATGGAGCCAGTTACGGTCCTGGCTTTTCCATGACTGGGTGGGGGTAGGATTGTAGGATCCGAAACCATCTCCTTGTAACGGAATAGGATACTAGGGTAGTCTTGCTATCGAGTTATCCACCGAAAAATAATGTGCGTGTGTGTTTGCTTTAACGTCCTATCAGAGGTTACATCAATAACTACTGCTCCAGGCCGTGGCCAAGTAGCCAAAGGCAAACACCAAGCGGAGCTGATCTTAGTTTAGTGCACAATGTTAATATTCAGGACTGGACTGGGATAGTTACAGAGTCGTCTGAGGGCACCGAAGTAAAATTGCAACCATTATACTATGATACATATAGATATAGATATATGATAGGTATTTATGAATCAGACACTCCGCGATAGTAGGCTGAAGTCCCCCCCAGGGTCGCAGAGCGCTAGATCTGAGGCACCGCTAATATTAAATGGACAGCAAGTTGTCCAATTTTGGACCAAATTAAACAACTATGATATCATGCTTGTACTCTACGTGCTACTGGGGTATCTGGTACGGATTCGTTAAGGGGGGTAAAATGCTCTTTGGGGAGAAAAGAAAAAAAACTCGACCGGAAGCAGGTGATATGAGTAGCGTGCCCAGTGGGTGATCTCCCACTGCGAAGCTGTCACAAAGAATAATGCACATGAATAGAAATATAGTAATATAGTTGTATATTATTAAGATCATCTGAAGTCATGAGTTAAATAAAAGGTTCTAATCACTCCTCTAACGCCTAAGCTCAAATACGCTATAGCGACTTGACACAGTCAAACAAGGGGGGAAATTCATCCAAAATGTTCTTGAATCCATCAATGCCCGTATCACCTCGTTTAATTCGTGCAATCTGCCAATAGCTGCCGGTATACCAATCCATCAACACGCTTACCTCAGACTGGCCCTTCAAATTTCTTGAATATTCCCATCCACGACAGGCGCACTGCCAGATAAGAACGTAGAAGAACGATTCAAGGTCATGCTGGTAGGTATGAGAATACCCAAGTAGCACTTCGATTGCCATAAACTCCATCGTGCCTGTTCGGTGCCGTGCGCCACTGCGCCCGATGTCGACCTCCTTGGCAAGATCCGGATCAATCAATGTGCCCTTGAAGCCATCGGCTTTGCCTGGGTCTGTTGTTATAATTTTATTCTCTGAGATATCCCTATGCGGGATGTTCCCCATGAGGTATAGAGACTGGTTCGCCTTGATTGCGTCACGAAGCACCTCGGAGAAGCTCTTTGATAGCTAGGAGTGGAGGAACATTGTGATTAAAATCATAGATCGCCCGTCCGGCCAGGTAAACCACCAGACAGCAAAGAATGCGGTTATTAAAAGTACCTTCTGAATTAGACGCAAATAGGCTTGTCTTCTGGGAGTCTTCCACGGCACATGTCAACTCATTTTCCCGGTTAGCTATATTTGATTTCAGGCTTGTTAGACTTCGATCGCTTAGATAGATTCCAGCTACCAACCGACTTGCGCTTTGTCGACAGCCTGTCGGCAATATTTAGACCATGGAACCACTAGGAGGCTGAGACTGAGAGAAAGACTGTAAAAAGGATGATGCGGTACTTGAAGGACCTCGAAAGGAGTAGGGCTTCGTAAATATCAGGCCTAAGCATATCTCATTGATGCTGGTGATACGACGATAAGCGATCAATTTGGCGATACCTTGGACTCCTCTGATTGGCCAGTCCGAGAAGGTCTGCCTCTGGCTTTCGCCTGTCGGATGTCCACGAGAATTTGGTGACATAACTCCAATCCTCCGATTCCGGAGCCTTCATAAAATAGCAAGACGTCCCACGGCAGACGATTGCCCGTTGACGAGTGAAGGCATTCGACTTCAGCCGCAGCTGCTTCCGATCTTTGGCCTCGTCCTGCTAAATGTGTATAAAGTAGCTGTCACCATCCTGCTCTGTAAAGGTGTCTAAGCCCAGTTCCTCCTCGCCCATCATGGTATAGATAGCCAGCGATCACCTGAATGAATCATTCCGGCCTCTCATCGATATCGAACACGCCAGAACTGTGACATCCCGAGCGGTAAATACCCAAGCCTCCATATCGCGCCCGCAGATGGTAAACGCATAAACGTACCGGCGCATTTGCTGACAGGAAAACACGTCCCGCATGTATCGACCGATCTAGAGAAGCGTCCCTTTTGTCTCGATTGGATGCCTCGAGTTCGCCGATCGCTTCAACATCCCTCCAGTTGTGTGCTACATCCGGCGGCTGCCCCTTTTTCGTTTGACGAAGAGGCCGATTTGTCGCCAAGTTTCGGTACCGACATTTCCTTTCAAAGTATTTCTCGAAGAAACCTTCCACGTCGCGATATGTGCAGAACATGATCTCCTCAAAGACCTTTCTACGTCTGTTCACTACCTTATAGTGACGTGGATGAATGGGCGATGGGCGTGCTGTCGAATGAGGGAGGAATGGTGGATGGAGGGACAGCGGAGGTAGGGGTTAACCGGGAGATAGTGATAATATGATCGAAGATTGCATTCCAGATACCGACATCTGGCGCCTTTCGGATGACCAGTTGTGATAGGGCGCGATAGTGGTTGTAGTTGAAGTCGCCGTTCCGGATACGTTTGTGAAGATCAGCCAGCTCAGAAGCCACATCTCGACCGCTCGTCTTTAAGCAGAGGCTGAAGGCTGCTTCCTCTCCCAACAAAGTAGATGTGAGCCTTGATATTGCCTTTTGATAGGTGTGGTCAAGATCATTGACAGTGCTATAAGAAATAAATCGCGACTTGTAGGATCTCTCTATATCTCCAAGCAAGCCTCGTAAATGATCCAGGGAGTTGTTCAAAGGGTGTTTTTGTTTTGCGATAATACAGCGATAGAGAGGCATCGAATCCGTCCGTTCCAGCGTTACCTAGGCAACGGTTTAGCGTTGCCTCCCTGATGGATCTAGATCAGATTAGGCATAGCTAGCGCCGGAAAAATCATGATGAATAAGCATATCGGTAGTCTATTCCTGAGAACGGATCCTGTATCACGTGGTAAACCATTGTCAGGCTCTCTTTGCCTTAATGATTGATCTCTCTACCGATGCCGTGGATTTTTCATACGTCGTATCTATGCAATATCCCACTTTCTAGCGAGGCTATTTACGGGTCTTACTATCCAACACGTCACTCATGATCATTCGATAGGTTAATTAATTAGATCTTGTAGAGCATCACGGATTATAGGAATTCTTCACAGCTGGACGATTACATGTATGAGACAAAGGTGCATGTTTTACATTCCAAAGTTGGCTTCCGCTAACCATATCGAAGAAGATTCCCCTGGAGCCGATTAAAGAAAGTGGTGCTGTCATATCAAAACCGGTTGTATATGATCCACTTCCTAAATGCATTGAGTCATGGCTCGGCTTGCGTTCTCAAATGGCCTCACCATTTGTGGTGGCATCCAGAAACTACAGAGACCCATCTTTCTTCGGGGACATCAAGCGGGGCTTGACATCGAAGAGCAGCTTGAAATCTTGGGAGTCTACCCCATGGTAGCATGGCATATAGGCCTGAGCTCAACCAATTCATTACATGAGTCCGTTTTTAGTTTTATTGGCAGTTCTAAACACCCTTATGGATTATTGTTTGCCGAAGCTAGCGATCATGATCTACCAACTTACATTAGAGCAATGATACACCATCGGCCTATCCCTGTGGCTAAAGTGTGTTACTAGGCAGCGGAAGCTATCCAATACACATCAAGAAGGCGTGATTCACTCTGATCTACGGCCAGAAAATTTCTTGTTACACACCGGTTCTGGAAGCAAGCTCGGCCTTTTACTCTGTTACTTTGGAGGATCGACAAGTAGTGATATAAATGATGGAAATCTCACCGATTCGGGATTTTTCAATCCTTACAACCCTTGGAACGGAGGATGACCGACCACTGGTCCTACAGGTCATCTCCGGGACGATTCAATTCGTTCGGAGTGATTATAAATTACCAACTCACTCTTCGCCTTTGGAAAAATATCCACCAGCTGACCATCTTGTCAGTGGTGTCCTGATATAGGGATACTTGGACAGAAAGACACAGTGAGGTATGAACGCTTATTCGGGACCAAAGAAAAGTTTTCCAAAGTGACCTTAGCAACGAATGGAATAATTTAATTGCTATCCTCTACTCTGAAACCTAATTTGAAATCATGGCTTAGAATCGTGACCATGTGATTAAACCCTGAACACTTTGTCGATGACTCGATATAGCCCGAGCAAATTTCAAGGGTCCCTGCAGTCATGCCTTCCACATTTCTCCGCCACCTTGTTTGAACCCATCATGATTTCCTCGCGACCCGGACAAGCCGGAGTACCGATGTTGCAGCAAGGGTGAAACGTCACTTCTTTCATCCCGTCGCCACATTCGTAGAATGTCGTGGAAATACGGACGATACACATGATAGACCAAGACTGTAAGCAGTCAATTTAGATCAATTTGTATGTAATCGAACGCACCTGAAAAATGGAGAGCACGATGAATAGATGTTGTGATAGTGGTTGATATGTGCGAATAGAAGGTATACAGAGGCTATGTTAGATGGATCGTTGATGCTACTTGCAAGAGCCCGGGGCTCGTGAGGTATTTAACGAAGTAAATAAAACAAAGCAAATATGGATGTAAGGGCACATTTATCAAATATATTTGCGAATATATATTGGCTGTCGGCTGTATCCTTACCTATTTTTAACCTGTCATATGATAATGTATTTGAGCTATCGCTTCTTTACATTCAATAACTGTTAGGAAACTGATGTTCTTCACCATGGTAAAGAATTGGATGGGATGTCCCGGGAAGTCCATATTTAGAGAAACAAAGGGAATGCGCTTCCTTGGAGTGGCCTTCAGGCATTGTTTACATGTTTCTTCCTACATATGTTCTTTCGGCTGAAACCCTTGTTCAAAACGGAGGCCTTTCAATTCATGATGATTTTTTGGCTCTGGTGGGACTTCTCGTTTGTGATACCGACCAGCTTGGAATGAGCCGTTTGCCAGACTTGAGGCACTCGGAACTGCCAGTAACTAATCGAAAAACCTTCGCCGCCTTTCGATTTCACTGATAGTTCCCGGTTTGACGCTTATATTTGAATGGCTTGACGGATGTAAAATTCAAGTTTTACAAATGCTGTTAGTTAATGGCATTCTATCTTCTTCTCGCTATTGATTCACAGGGAGAAGGCTGAGGCTATTTTCCGCCAGCCTCTCAGGAGTCAGGATAGCATATTCTGTCCTAAAATCTCATACTTAACAAAACATGCCAATAATCGGCAGTAGAATGGTAATGTATCCTATAACGAATCACGACTAATAAGTCGCCACTTTTTTTTTTTCTTTGTACATACCAGAGGGAAGAATTGGGACCTAGCTGTAATAACTGGACTTTCTCTCCATAACTTTATTAATACTCTTTCAGATCGTCCTTTATCGGTCTAGGTATTAGCTACTCAAGGAATACCCACAATGCGGTTTAAAATTGATGATCGTTGAACCGAGCGCAACCTTTAGCGCCGTTGGAGCCTCACTTAAGGTTCCAGGAGGATACATTCATTTGTATGGTTTCATTTGTACCACTCTACGGGTATAATACCCCCCCTAGTGCTAAGTCATGTACAAGTTAACAAGATCTTTTCTACGTGCCGTAGCTTATTTTCAAGAATCAAGAGACTATTAAGTTTACCATTTTCCCTTAATATTCTTAGTTCCCTACATTATTTCTCTTCCGAGCTTCTCTCAAAATATCTCAAGAAGCAACCACAGCCAAGGCTGTAAGGTGTCTTACAATCTTTCTCTTGATGGCCTTCCTGGCATTACGTCCACGGTGGGATTGCAGCTCGGCGTGGTCAGGTGAAAACTCGGCGTGGTTACGGAGTTCTCACTTAAAATCTCTAACCACGC